>VMDO01007090.1:0-94296 GCA_007922755.1 Pedetes capensis | reverse complement strand
AGAGAAGCAAGAAGGCTGGGTCTGCTACTCACAGAGAGACTTGCCTAATTGTTATTGGATAAACTGTTGTTGAGGGGAGTACTCTAAGAATAAAGCAAGATGAAAAAATACTAGCTGGGAAAGCTGCGTGCCTTGGCTCCATGCCTGGTCATTGACCCAAGCATGACCTTCCCCCAGTCCCTGATATTGTTGTTCATAGCCCATGTTGTACTCCTTCTTCTGGTTTTATCTCAACAGCAGGTCTCGCCTGCCTGGGAATTCTTTCATTCCCAACACACTAGATGGATTGATACAGTATCTTCAACAATGGGCTTAAAAATAAGATCATGTGCCTGGCAAAGAATTGAGGAGTGTTTCAGTCTGTTGTACATAAAGTCGCTATGAGTTGGAACCGATTCAACTGCACCTAACAACAACCACAATTTCATTGATGTCTAATTTTATTCCATTGTGATCATCAATAATAATACTCTGTATGATCTAATTTAAAAAAACTCATGGAGACTTGTTTTGTGGTTTATGATATTATCTTTCCTGTGACATCTTCTACAGAGAGTTGTAAAAACTGTATTCTGGTACTGTTGAATGGAGTGTTCTGTATATATTTGTGAAGTTTAATTGGTCACAATTTTGTTTGATGGTTTCTATGTATTTATTGAACATTTGGGTTTTTCTATCCATTATTAAAATTGGGATACTGAATTATCCAGCCATTATTACACACATGTCCATTACTCTCTTCATTTCTCACAATGTTGGCTTTATCTATCTATTTAACTATCATCATCATCATTTTCTTGCTGAATTGGTCCTCTTATCAATATTTAATGTACTTATTTGTTTCTTTTAACACTTTTTGTACTTAAAATGTACTTTGTATGATATTATAGCTCTTCTGCCTGCAGCTGTAGCCCTGTGGCATCCGATCCCATCAGATCTCGGAAGCTAAGCAGGGTCAGGCCTGGTTAGTACCTGGATGGGAGACCGCCTGGGAACACCAGAAGCTGGAGGCTTGGGAGAAGGACCTGGCAACCCCCTCCCAAAAATCAATCTGCCATTGAAAACCCTATGAACAGCAGAGAAGCACTGACAATAGTGTTTCCCCTGTTGTACAGAGGGTCGCTATGAGTCAGATACCGACTCGACGGCACCTAACAACAATAACAACAAGCTTCCTATAGACATAAAAAGTGTCTCCTGCTATTTTGGAGTTTCTTTGTTCTATTTCTTCATAGCACCTCCCAGGCTCATGGTCCCTCCCTGGTCAGATCTCTGTGGTTGTGCCTTTTCAAATGTGAGTCCGCCTTTGCATCGCTGTTAGGCTTAGGCAAGATTTTGGGCGTGTAAAAATAAATCATCCCAAGCCCTTTGCCTCAAGATACTGGAGAAGACAGTCAAATTAATAGAGTTGAAATGCCATGTGGTAAGTTTACCAGAGGATGGTATAGGGAAATATAGGGATGCACAGCCCATATAACTCTTCTAGCTCTCCATTACTACTTTCATGGAATAATGTTTTCCATTCTTTCACATTCAGCCCATTGGTGTCTTAAAGCTAAAGTTATCTAAAGAAAACATACAGTTGGATCAGTTGGATAAAGCTTTCTTTGAATGCACTCTTTGAATACCAGACTATTGATTTAATTTTTACTTGAATTTGTTTACATTTAATGCAGTGTTGACAAAGAAGGACTAGCAAGTGCATCTTTGTTATCAGCTTTCTGCACTTTAGGCCTTTATGGTCCTTCATGTCTCCACCAATGCACTCTTTTTTGTTTAGTTATCTTTTTGTAGTGACATGCTTTGATTCATCATTTTGTTTATTTTTTTTTTACATTTTATTGTTTATTTTGTGATTAACATGGGGATTATATATAATATCATACAGATAAAACAATCTCATATGGACTTACATAAAATCAACTTCAAACACATATAAAAATTCTACTATATACCTTCCTCCTGTTCATGTTTGTCACATGTTTGTGTTCTTTATGCATTGTTCAGATAGTAACAGATCAATATTTGTCTTTTAAATTCAGTAGAGAGTAAAAACTGTAGAGTTATAAGCCACAATTACAATAATATGGCTTTAATATTTGTAAATGTATTTTCTTTTCCTGGAGATCTTTATATCTTTACACAGCTTTGAATCACTATGTGTGTTTTGTCAATCTGAAGTCCTTCCTTTAGTATTTTCTTTGAACAGGTGAAGAGGTTTTGAGCCTCCTTAAATTGTTTACTTCAAAATGTTTTCATTTCTCCCTCATTATGTGAAGCACAGTTTTGCCAAATATATAATGTTCAGTAGATCTTTTTTTCCTTCAGGCAATTAAAGATTCTATTAACTCTTCCTTGTTTCTAAGTTTTCTAATGAAAAATTGGGTGGTAATCCTATTGTGCAGTCTTTGTATAAGATGAACTCTATGTGCATTCAGAATTTTTTGTCTTTCTCTTTTAACTATTTCTTCATATATTACATTGTTGATTTCCTTGGGTTTATCTTCAATGGAAGTTATCCTGTCATACTTGTAGATTCATATTCTCATCAGTTCTTGGGTACTTTGGCTACAATTTTTTTTCAAATAATTTCTTTATTCATTTTCTCAGTCTTCTCTTCTTGGGACTCTATTATGTATATTGTTCCATTTGATGATGTCAAACAATTTCCTTAAGTTCTGTTCACTTTTCTTCATTATTTTTCTTTCTTCTCTTCATTCTTAATAGTTTCAATTTTCATACGTTCAAATGCCCTGATTTTTCATCTACTTGTTCACATCTGTCCTTGAATTATAATTATGGGTGTTTCATTTCAATTATTATACTTTTCATTTCCAGATTTTTTTTGTTCTTTGAAGTAACATATTTGGTTGAAATTCTTGTTTTGTTTGCATGTTATTTTCGTGATTTTTTTACCTCTTGACCTTAAAGCCACATGCACATATGTACACATACACACATGCACACACACACACACACAGAGCAAGAGAGAGGATGAATCACCACCTCTCTGAGGTCTCTATGCTAGCATCCTTCACTCCTTAGTTTAGATAGCTGCAAAATTAAGGTTTATCTTAAGGGAAAACTTTTACATGCTTTTGGGCCTTTCTGAGCATGCATCTTGCACATACACACACACACACACACACACACACACACGGATTTTTAAATTTTCACATATTCATAGCTGTTTTTAAATGTCCTAATTTTCCATAGGTTCTCACTCCAGCTTCTTTTTTGAGTTTAAATTGTCTATAAATCTCCTTCTCCTTGTATATATGGATGTGTAGCTGCCATTTATACTTTATAAGCACTGCCTGCCACTTTTCTTGCCTGTGTTTTGAATTTCACAAAACAGAGACAAGTACCTTCTTGCAGTTTTCCAGGAATCCCCTCCAAATATTAGGAGAGTTGTGCTCCATAAACTTCAGTTAAGCTCTGCTCTGTTCACTCTAGATTAGAGAAAGATGGATGTGACTGAGATTCAGACTACTAGTTACTTGATACCAGACCTGTTTACAGAAAAAAAGCCAGTAAAAATGTCACAAACCTTCCCTACCATCTTGAACATGGCTTGCTCTTTATTAGCATTTGCTTTGATGTTATATTATCTTTGGATATTTTCTAGAAGACTTAAAATGTTGATTCAGACATAACGTAATTTGAAGGGAAGGAGATGTTTCTATAGGGGACTGAGAGCTTGGAGATTGCCAGCTGACCATTTTAGTGATCTCTAATTTGACTTCTGACAAAAGTTTCAAATTAATTCATGAAAAATAAGATTGTTTCTAACCAAATGTTGTCCCCAGGATCAAAATCCATGACAATTAATGTAAATCAAATAAGTTAATTCATCCACTCTTCTTAACTTGACCTAAATCAAGGTAAAAACTGGAGAAATCTAGAGTAATATAGAGATTACCAGAAGCTGGAGAGTGTAGTGGGGAGGGATGTGGAGGGGCTGATCAAAGGATATTGAGTTAGGCAGAATCAAGAAGTTTGTGATAGATATTTGATGAGATAAATATATTTAACTTTAGTTAAACATTACATAATGTATTATTGTATCAAAACATCACACACGTTCAGTTTTTTATGTTTATGTTGATCAGTTAACTAGAAACAAAGTTGTAAAACTTTGGACATACAACTTGAAAATAGATGTTTTCCTCATATGACAGAAAAAATCTTAATCATAGAGTAACATATTGAACTTTTTCGAAGTTTTAAAAATGCTTTGTGAAAACCATTTAAAAAATTTAAAAATACACTACACAGTACGGATAAAACAATATTTTAAAAAACACATATTCAAAGTATAATAAGTAACATTTGTAACTTTAAGAATAAAATAATCTGGTTATAAAATGGTCAATCACTTGAGCAGACAATTTGCAAATTACAATCAATATATTCATGAAAAGGAACTCAGCACTATTGGTTATCAAAGAAATGAACATTAAACCCATAATAACATACCCATTAAAATGGTCAAAAAATGCTAATATTATCAAGTGCTGGTGATAATGCAGAATAATTGTTAATATGGATATTTATATGATTGTTCATATTAGACTTAATCCATTATGTTTCTATTTTAAAAAATTAAATACCTTTAAAAGATGAGTAAACACATCGTGCTATATTCAATTAATCCATTAATATTCACTAATAAAAAGATAGGAGTTACATAGATACAAACAAAATAATGAATGGATCTCAATACTGGAAGCAAAATAATCTAGACAGAGATAATATGAATATGATTATATTTGCATGACTTTCTAAAATAGATACAAAAGATACAAGCCACAAAACAAAATATTTTAAAAACTTCATTTTTTATGATAGGATGGATATTAAGAAGAAAAATAGGAGAATATTCTCAGCTGATAAAAGATGTTATAACTTTTTAGGGGTGCAAACTACATGCATATATTTTTCAAAACATCAAAATTTGTGCAATTCACAGTAAATAATTATACCAGCTTAAATATATATCATATAATATTTATTATATATATAAATTTGTATAGAAGGTCAAAAATAACTGCAAACAAATATTTAATGCTAATTAATATACTTGATTTTGCAGTGAAAGTGTTAGCAATCAAAAATTATCTTCTGTGAATTTTATAATTAAACAAACATTTAAATCCTTTGAGAATAATAAGAGAAGAGAGTTGCAAATATATAAAGTAGAAAAGTAGAATGTACTCTAAGTTGTTTGGTTGGAACTCTGTATTTTTGAACATACTACAGAAGCATACATGCCTAAATATGGCAACAGATTAGATATATGCGTATATCTATAGACATCTATGTGTAGAAACAAATATATGTATTTACATATGTATATGTACACATACATGTATTTCCTAGCTCTGTTTGCTTCCAGGATTTAAGTATGTTGGAAATATTAGAAGAAAAGAGTAAATATTGATATCTGTCTCTTTTCTTCTGAATATCAGTCTACAGTAAATAGATCCAGGTTCCTTGGAAAAAAGCTTGTGTTAGATTCTTAAGAAGAAAACTGTGAAATAAACTACACAGATTACTTCAGAAGTCTGGGAAAAAAGTTTGTCAAAACAGGATCACAATAAAATACATGAGACAAACTTTGAACAATTGAACATTAATGAAATAGTAACAATAATTGATTATATTCCATAGAATATATTAGAAGTCTATGGGTCAATACTGATGTAATTTATTAGTTATTAATTAATGAAGTGAGAATGGGATATTCTGTTATAACAGAACATCAACTAATCAATATAGAAGGAATTATACAGTTAAAAAACATTTACATACTATCAAAGTATCTACCAAACACTTACTGATTGGAAGGGGAAAAAAAAACTAGTAAGTTGACTGGGAAGAAAACTGGTTGAGATTCCACGTAGTGGTAAAAATTAAAACCACTAGTGTTGAGACAAATCAGTATCACATACCTTCTGAAATAATCCACTGAGAAGGATAAGACATCACTGTTGAGGTTTTCTTGTCAAAATATATATCTTGAATCTAAACACAAGATATCAAATTCAAACTGAGGATGAAGTACAAATGATGTTAATATACTATTTAAAAAGACAACATCAAGAAAATTAAGAAATGACAGACACAAAAGAGACTAAAGAAACATCTTACTTAAATGTGTGATCCTCAATTTGTTCCTGTCCCAGGAAAATAGAGGTTTTAAGGTAATTTTTGAGAAAATTAATAAAATTTGATTATAGGTTGTGGCTAAGACAACAACAAAGTATCAATATGGAATGATGTGACCCTCATTACTATACTGTGGTTATTTATAGGAATGATATGGTCCTTAGAATACATGTGTTGAAGTTTTAAAGGGTAGAAATGTTGAGCTGCTTATTTTTTAAATTAATTACAGATACATCAAATTGCAATAGTCCAAATATATCTTTAGGACATTGAACAAGAACAATATTTAGATGAAGGAATAAAATGAACATAGCTGACAGAAGATTTCATTTCATTAAAACTTGGAATAATTATATAATTACTATAAGGTAGAATATGTAAAATTTCTGTATTACATATACCTACATGGGATTTGTGTTGGTAGAGCACTGCTATGTAGTCTCTGAGGTTCTGAGTTCGATTCCCAGCAACACAAAAATGGAAGAAGGACGTGGCAACCCACTCCCAAGGCAATCCCGAAACAGTCAGCCATTGAAAACCCTATGAGGGTCGCTATGAGTCAGACACGACTGGAAGGCACCTAACAACAACAAAAACAACATATGGGATTTAACTCAGTTGGTAGAAGGCAGCTGTACAGTCTCTTGTGATCTGGGGTTTGATACCCAGCACCACAAAAAAATGGGAGAAGGATGTGGCAATTCACTCCCAAGGCAATCCTGAAACATTCAGTCATTGAAAATCCTATGAATAACAGAGAAGCACTGACAATAGTGTTTCGCCTGTTGTCCGTAGAGTTGCTATGAGTTGGACACGGGACTCAGTAGCACTTAAGAGCAATAACAAATATCTATCTATCTATCTATCTATCTATCTATCTATCTATCTATCTACATGTATGTCAAGGTACTTGTCTGGCATGTAACACTACTAAAATTAAGTATATACCAAATTAACATAAAATCTGTTAGTTCTCAGTAAACTATAAGCCATTTCTTCTTGGAAATAAGATTTATAAAAGTCATCAATTAGCTCACTTAAGACAAAAAAATCCAAATGACTGTGTGTCACAAGCTAAATAAAAAAGAAACAAAAGTGACTCTAGGCATGTATCTTTTAATTAAAATGCTTTTTAACATTGCAAATTTTATTAGTAAACAATAACAGTGGAATTGTGGATTTATTTACTAATATCTATACAACATCTTTGAATTACTACACATCAGTGATTGAAGTTTAGCATAGTGGTTAAAACCATGTGCTCTAAAATCAAAACTTCATCTTTAGATTCTAGTTCCAGCACACAGTAGCTGTGTGACCTTGGTCAAGTCCTTTCCCTCCCACAACCTCTGATTTTTCCTTTGTATTGTGCAAAAAATGGATACGTATTTTCCAGAGATGCCTTGTGAACCAGGTAAGCAAATATTCGTGAAGATCTCATTATCCAGAATGTAATAAATTCCCAGTGTGAACCATTTCCTCATCAACGTCATCAATCTACTTGCAGCAATGGGTGCAGTTTATTGATGGTGCACACCGAGATTCACTATGTTAACTAGAAACTACCAAAGTAAGACGTCCACATCAAATACTAACACGCATGTGTCATCCCCCCGGCAAGAAGGTGCTTCTTGGGAATATGTATGCATTGTGTATGTGTGTATTTCTATGATTATATACTTAAGATTAATTTTCAGAAGGTATCCATACAAACTGGACAAGTATTAACATCTCCGGGAGTGAAATAATGGAAATTTTAATTTCTTTCTGGAATTTTAAAGAATTTTTCCTTTTGTAAATAAAATGAATGAAAAGTGAGATTCTTTCCTCATCAGTAAAAAAAAAACAAAAAAAAAAAACAAAAAACTACTAAGCTGTTTTTATTGGAAAATTATAAACAGAACCATGAAACAACTGACAAAAATTCAAAAGCTACAACTTTTGTCCTGGAAAGAGACAGCCAGCCATGAAAGATGAAAAGCTAACTGAGATTTTTCCCATTTGTTTTCTCTTCTCTCATGTGAAAAAATCTGCAGGGAACTTAAAAAGGTTAGTAGGCCCCTGACCTTTGTCTTTCCTGTAAACACTTGGGGAACTCACTCTTACTGGAAAGGAGTGAAGGTAGGGCAGGTGAGTGCTGAGTTGAAGTTTCATGTCTAGACTTGAGTGCACATATCGCTGGAAATTTGGCTATGTTGTTTAAGAAAAGAAAGAAATGCTACTTTTAACTGACAGTATGCTGATTGTGTTATCCCATGTTAATCTGAGCAGCAGCCTGATGACATAGGCATCACTACCTCCATTTTAGAGATAAGGAAAACTTACGATCAAAGAGGCTAATTAATTTTACCAACATTACACAGGTAGGAAGTGATAAAATCAAAGTGCATACTCAAAGGTTTTTTTTTTTAATGCTAGACCTCTTTCTTTTTCTTTTTTATATTTTTCTTATTAACAGATTTACAATTTAAAAATTTTAAAATATTCCAAAAAAAAAACAAAAAAATCAAGAAGAAAATTAAAAATCACAAAAATATTGTTTGAATTTATACATTTTCTATTGAAGTACAGAAAATTAAATCATACTCCATATGTCTATGATTTTGATTGATACATGTATGTGAACATTTTGCCATATTTTTATGTATAAAAGCTTCACAGTATATTTTGAGTGAATTATTTTTCAAGAAAATTTCCACATATTCTGGATATTAGTTCATTGTCTCATATATATTGGCAATAGAGGTTCTTAAATCAGTTCATTATTGTTTTATAATACAATGTTTAAATTTTAATATAGTAATTCAATATAGTAATTTTAGCCAGTTGTAGCTTCTTTCAATTTTGGAGTTAGTCTCAAACTTACAAATATATTCTCCTAAATTTTCTTCAAATGTTTGTGCTTCTTTTCTTAGGATTCAAGCTTGGGATGAGGATTTTACTTTTAAATCCTTCTATATACAATTTGACGATTATAAATAATTTTATGTTTTGCCAATTATACAAAAACTATGATCATATTATTGAAAAGGACTTTCCCCACCATATATGATGTGGATTATTTGTGAAATTAAAATAATTTCTTAGTATGCCAGCACTACACTGGATTCATTTCTGTTAGCCTGTACTGTGACTTCCTTGGGTCATAAAAATTCTATCCCAATAGCCACTATAAGATTGGCAGAACTATTCTTTCTTGTAAGTTTTTCTCTTCCACATGAAATTTAGGATCAGCCCTAAAGTTGCATGAAAAATTATGTTTGGGTTTTGATTGGGATATGTTAGAGCTATTACATTTAGGAATTACCTATTAGTAGTTTCATGAAATTTATAGATTAATTATGATGAAATTATTTTTAAAATATAGTCATTTTTCTAAATAATATATTATGAAAATCATTAATAACTAAGCCATTTAAGAAAATATTTATGAGTATTGATGTCTTTAAACACTAAAAAACTGACCAAGAATAAAGAAACCAGAAGTAGTGGGCAGTGCAATGGCAGCATATGTATTTGTGTGAGTCATTCGAATTCACTGTATTGTTTTAAATACTGCTGACAAATAAGTCTATTCAAAGCGCTAGCAGTTTTCTCATCTCTACTTAAAAATTTTTGGATTTATTTCTTATTTCATATAGATTTTTATAATTTCTGATTTTTACAGGTGTTTTTTATAACTTTGTTCTGACTTAGAATAAAATTGCTCTCTATTCATATTTTCTATTGATTTTTGTTAACATAAAAATAACTGATATCTATATGCTGATCAGTATCTATACCAATAAAAATCTCATAATTGTATATGTGAATAGTATGACCCACTGGTTTTTTAAATTTTTTTATGATAATACATTCTGATGACAATTTTATTTTTTTATTTTATTTTATTTTATTTTTTAATTTTGAGACAGTGTCTTGCTAAATTACACAGATTGCCTCTGGTCTTGAACTTGTGATCCTCCTGCCTCCTCCTCCCAAGTCGCTGAGATTATAGGTGTGCACCACCGTGCCCGGCTAGATAATTTCACTTTCTCCTCCTCCTCTTCTTCTCCTCCCCCTCCTTCTCCTTCTCCTTCTCCTTCTCCTTCTCCTTCTCCTTCTCCTTCTTCTTCTTCTTCTTCTTTTTGCAATACTAGGGGCTGAACCCAGAGCCAAGTGAATGCTAGGTAAGTCCTCTACCACTGAACTGCACTCCTAGCCCCTTTTCAATCTTTACTTTTTGTTTTGAGACAGGGTTTCACTAAATTGCACAGCGTGCTTCTGGCCTCAAATTCCTGTTCCTCCTTCCTTGTTCTCCCAAGTAGTTGGGATAACAGGCATGTGTAGACAGGACATATTTTTAATGTTATTAAAACATCATTATTAAGGACATTCTAATTCAGCTGTGCCATGTCATAAACACAGAAGTCATTTCTCCCATCCTTACAGCACAAAAAAGTGGAAATGGTAAAAATCAGTGATTTTTTTGTTTTTGATTGATAAGAAAACTGTGTCTACAGCCAAACCACCCTGAGTTCAGAAACCAAGCAGGGTTGGACCTGGTTAGTCCTTGGATGGGTTGCCTGGGAATACCAGGTGCTGTAGGCTAGAGAGAAGGACCCGGAAGCCCACTCCTGAAACAATTAGCCATCAAAAACCCTATGAACAAAGCCCTGACAATAGTGCCAGGCATGGCACAGTATTGGGGAGTGTTTCAGTCTGTGGTACAAAGAGTCACTACAAGTTGGACTCCATTCAATGGCACCTAACAAGAAGAAGAAGAGAAATGTGGTCATTGGAAATGCTGACATTCAAATTCTGGATAGACAGTTGAACAGTAAACTCACAAATAACATCTGCTTACCAGAAGCAGAAGATACCAGAGCTATAAAGTGAGAGGACGCTGAAATCCTACGTGATCTTGAGGAATTGCCTGAGGTGGACTAATCTGAGAATAAAAATCTCCAGGGGCTGCAGCTTCAGTGAGTTCTCCCACTTACATGGATTTCACCTCAAGGAAACCTAGCAAGCTATCATAGTAAAAATATCAAAAGGAATAACTCATTGCTCTGGTTGGAGTAGGAAAAGAGTAAGCATTTAGGGATATATCTGAAGAGTTCCCTATAATAAGTGTCATCATATACAAGATATTATTATGTAGAGGAACATGTTGGTTCTATAATCAATACCTGTGAAAGCAGCAGTCAAGAAATCAAAAGACGCATTGCTTTGGGAAAAGCTGAGGCCAAAGATCTCTTTAGAATACTGAAAAGTAAAAATGTCATATTGAAAACAAAGGTGCAACTGGCTCATGCCATAGTATTTTCAGTTGCATCACATGGTTGTGAAAGCTGGACATTGAACAAGGGAGACAAAAGAAGAATTAATGCTTTTGAATTATGGTGCTGGAGATGACTATTGAATATACCATGGACTGCCAAAAGAACCAACAGATCTGTCCTAGAAGAACTACAATCAGAGTGCTTCTTGGAAGCAAGGATAGCCAGACTGAGTCTTACGTATTTCAGCCATGTAGTCAGGAGAGACCAGTTCTTGGAGAAAGACATCATGTTTGGGAGAGTGGCAGGTCAATGGAAAAAAAGGAAAACCCTCCACCAGATGGATTGACACAGTGTCTGCAACAATGGGCTTAAACATAAATAACATCATGTGCCTGGCACACAATCAGGGAGTGTTTCGTTCCTCTTGTACATAGGGATGCTATGAGTTAGACTCAACTGTATGGCACCTAACAATAACAACAAGTATCAGTAAGGATATGGAGAAAAGATCTCTTTCACACCATTAGCAAGACTAAATTAGTACAGATGTTGTGGCAAACATTATGGACATTCTTCAAGGAACTAAAGTAAAACTAGCATATTATCCAGCAAATCCACTCTGGGTGTACATTCAAAGGAACTGAAATTCTTATGTTGAAGAGAAATCTATATCTCCATACTCTTTACAGCATTATTCACTACAGCTAAGCACAGAAGCAACCCATGTGGCCATCACAAATTAATAGATAAAGAAAATATGCTATATACACAATGGAAGGGCTGGGGTTTAGCTCAGTGTAGAGCTCTTCTCTACACTTTCTGAGGACTCTGGTTCAATCCCCAGCACTACACAAAATGGGAGAAGAATGTGGCAGTCTTCTCCTGACAAAGACAATCTCAAAACAGTCAGCCACTGAAAATGCTATGAGGGTTGCCATGAGTCTGATACAATTCCACAGCACCTAACAACAAACAACACAATGGATACCATTCAGACTTATAAGGACACTTTGTCACTTTAGACAACATGGGTGAATGTGGAGGACATTGTTGTTGTTGTTGTTAGGTGCCGTCGAGTTGGTATCCGACTCATAGCGACCCTCTATACAACAGGGGAAACATGATTGTCAGTGCTTCTCTGCTGTTCATAGGGTTTTCAATGGCAGATTGATTTTTGGGAGGGGGTTGCCAGGTTCTTCTCCCAAGCCTACAGCTTCTGGTGTTCCCAGGCGGTCTCCCATCCAGGTACTAACCAGGCCCGACCCTGCTTAGCTTCCAGGATCTGATGGGATCGGATGCCACAGGGCTACAGCTGCAGGCATGGAGGACATTACCTTACGTGAAATAAGCCAGCTACAGAAAAAAAAAAGTGCCACAGCATTTCATTCAAAGGGGAATTTTAACAAGTTGGACACAGGGAAATAAGGGGCAGAATGATAGTCCCCAGAAGCTAGGGGTGTGTGGACTTAGGGGAAGTTGGTCAGTGGTTTAAACTTTCATTGAGACAGGAGGAAATATTTGTTAGTAATATATTGCACAGCATAATGATTGTATCTAAATAATATATGTTCTTAAATTGCTAAAACTTTACTTTTTGGATATTTTCACCACAGAGAAATGGTAAGTACTTTAAGATGTATTAATTAGCTTGATTTATTAATTCCCTGATGTATATATATCATATAGAACAATTATACTTCATAACTATGTGCATTAATTACTTGTATTAAAAATTTAGAAAATTAGCAGGACAGAGTGAACCATTCCTGGTCCGTAATTCCAGGGACTCAGCCAGGGGTAACCTGTGTAACTTAGTGAGACCTTGACTCAAAAAAATTAAAAAATTGGCTCAGGGGCTAGCCCAGTGGTAGGGCACTTGTAAAGTATGTGTGAGGCCCTGGGTTCAACTTTCACTTACCATAAAAGAAGAAAATATTTAGAAAACTAACCCCAGCAGACCTGCTGGTAATAAAATTTAAATAACAATTATTCAGAAAGCAACAAATGATGTAGATTAGAAATTTAGATCTATATAAAAAAAGAAAGTGATGGAGAAGAAATAATGAAAGCAAAATAATCTTTCTGTTCTTATTTTTAGGTGCATGTTAGATCTCATAGTGACCCAATGTAAAATAGAACAAAATACTCCTCCACATTATGCCAGGAACACAATCTTTTGTATGGTTAAGCCCATCATTGTAGGCACTGTCTATCCATCTACTTGTGGGTTTTCTAATTTTTTTCGTTGACTATCCACTCTCCCAAACATGATGTCTTTCTCCAGGGATTGTTCCCTCCTGATTACATGTCCAAAATATGTACACACAGTGTAGCCATCCTTGTTTCCAAGGAGCACTCTGGTTGCACTTCTTCTATGACAAATCTGTTGGTTCTTTTGGCAGTCTCTGGCATATTCAATGTTCTTGACACTAATGATAATTTGTTTAGCAGAATAATGGTAACAATGTTCCAGATGACTATGACATACGTATATCTTAGTTTGGAGAGTTACAATTGCATTATAAAAGGTGATTTATACAACAGATAACTATGTCTTGCAATTCTTAAGTATAAGAAATCCAAGATCAAGGCAGTGCCTGACCTTGTGTTTTCTGTGGGCACTCTTTAGGTTTGCAGACAAATGTTTTCTTGTGTTCCACTATGACAAAGAGAAAAGGAACCCTAAAAATAAAGAGGTAATATCAGGGGCAACAATGTCATAAGCAATGGGAGGGAGGAAAAGTCTGTTATAGCATTCATGTACTATACATGAAGTGGTATGAGATTCTTTGATAAAACTGAAATGTAAAATATATAGATTTACTACATTACAAATGTAGTTTTGAATACCCCTATTCAGTAATTGATATAGCAGTAGAGAAAAAATAAAATAAAATAAAATGAAAACAACAAGGCTATGTATGACCTGAACTACAGTATAGATCTTATATTCACATGTAGTCTTTACCAAAAAATTCCACATTCTTGGCCATAAAACATGTTAACAAACATAAATACTAATCATACAAAACACCTTGTTGCACCTCAATGCAATCAAACTGGGAACAATACAAAAAGTTAGCTTAAAATTAACAGTAACCAGAAATACTATTTGGAAACTGACATATATTTCTAAGTAATATTCAGGTAAAAGAATTAGTTTCAAGAGAAACAAAAATATCTTCTTCTGTACTGAATAAAAATTAAAATATAGCATATCAAAATTTGTGGGAAAAGCAGTGATCAGAAGAAATATGTAGCATTAAATGCAAATATTAGGAAAGAAAAAAGATTTGAAACCAATAATCTAAGCAGTCAGTTTAGAGAATTAGAGAAAATGAGAAAGTTAAGGTCAAAACATTGAGAAGAAATTAAAATGAAAACAGAGAAAAATCAATTAAATTGAAGGCAGGAAAATAATAAAGAAAATCAACAACACCAAAATTGAATTATTTGAAAACATTAATAAAATTGGTAAAACTTTAGCTTGAGTAATAAAGGGAGAAGAAAGAAAAGTGTCCAATATCAGAAATGAAAGCTAATTCCATCATTCCTGCTTCCCTGCCATTAATATATGAACAACTCTACACCACACAATTTACAAATGGGACAAATTTTGGAAAAACACAAAATAGTAAACTCACCTAAGTAGGTAATTTGAATAATCCTACATATATTAAGAGGGCTGGGATTTAGCTCAGTTGGTAGAGCGCTGCTCTGCAGTCTCTGAGGTCTCAAGCTCGATTCCCAGCACCACAAAAATGGGAGAAGGACGTGGCAACCCACTCCCGAGGCAATCCCGAAACAGTCAGCCATTGGAAACCCTATAAGGGTCACCATGAGTCGGGCACAACTCGACAGCACCTAACAACAACAACAACAACACATATATTAAAGATTTAGATACAAAATTCACAATCTTTGATAACATAAATCCTTTGTTCCAGATACTTACATTAGTGAATTCTACCAAATATTTAAAGAATGATATCAGTTCTTCAATTCTTCAATGTTTTCAAAACCATAGAAGCAACAGAAAGAGTTCCTAAGTTTTCCTGAGGCCGCTATTACTCTGACACAAGAACCCTCCAAGACACTACAGGAAGTTAAATATGCTCTCCCTTTACTCTTAGTTTGTTGAAGAGGAAATGAAACCAATACAGTTCATGAATATTTATCCAAAAATCTTCAACAAACAATAGCCAATTCAATCCAACATTGTATAAAAAGAGTTACACACTATGACAAAATAGGACTTATTCCAGGTGTGTAAGATGAATTCAGTCTTTGAAAATTGTTTTTTTCCACTACATCACAGGGTAAAGAATAAAAGGAACATGAATATATCTCTGATGGAGAAAAGATATTTGTTAAATCCAAGAACCAAGTATGATTTTTAACAAAATCTCAACAAACTAAGAATAAAGGGAGAGCATATTTAACTTGGTGAATGACATTCCCAGAAATCATCAGTTATGTCATACATAACAGGGAAAAACTAGACTACTCCCTACACACACTCAGGACCAAAATAAACACAGGAAGGATGGCCCTTTCACCTCTACTACTTAATGCTGTGGTGGAAGGATACAGTGCTTCAATAATCCAAGAAAAGGCAAGCAACAATAAACCAAATAAAAGGGGAGAAATAAAACTGCCCACATTTGCAGGTGACTATATTAAAATTCCCAGAGTAAACAATAACAACAAAATAAGTAAACAAAACCTTTGCATTACAAAGAGATTATAAAGGAGAGTATAAATTGTATAAAAATTGTGAGATATAATGCTCATACACAATGATCAGGCTGGGATTTAGCTCAGTTGGTAGGGAAATACTCTGCAGTCTCTGAGGTCATAGATTAGATTGCCAGCACCACAAAAACGGGAGAAGGATGTGGCAATCCACTCCCAAGGCAATCCCGAAACAATCAGCCATTGAAAACTCTATGAGGGTCCCTATAAATCAGACATGACTAGACAGCACGTAACAGCAACAACAACAAAATGATGAGTTATTTTTTCCCATGGACAAGAATAAACAATTGAAACTTAAACTTGAAAAATACAGCTGAGTGTTGTGGTGCAAGCCTGTAATCTCAGCAACTTGGAGGCTGAGGCAAGAGGAACACAAGTGAAAGTTGGAATCAAGTGGCACCATGCATGATTTAGTGAGACTTATTTTGAGGCAGAGTTTCACTAAATTACACAGCCTGCCTCTGTTCTCAAACTTGTGTCAGTGTCCAAGTCACTGGGATCAGAGGTGTGTGCCACTTCATCAGGCTTTTTTTCAATGATTTTTTTTCCTTCAAATTTTAAATAGGTAATAATACAATAATATAAAACAACAACAAAACAAAGTAAAACAAACAAAAAAATTAAAAGCTGAATCTGTACCTAATTTTTCACTTGGTTCAGGTTCAGAAAAATTTTTAAAAATACTTGAACCAGAATGAGTTCAGCCTCCACCTTTGGGTAGATAGTGCCAATATCTTCACATAGGATTTAAAACCAAACCCGAACCATACCAAACCCTCTAAATTTTAATATATTGAACTTGCACCCAAACCTGAACCCAATTTTATGAGGATATGAAGCCCTGTTTAAAAGTATAAATACCTGTCCTCGATCTGTGGTGTATTTTTCATTGTATTTCCTTATTTCTTTCATTGCATGCTCAGTTAAAAATTTCATCTTAATAGAAAATTTAATACATTTAAGATAGATTTCCCTTTGTTTTTGGATGATAAAATATAATAAGGAATTTTAAATCAATGGAATTGAGGACGGGAGCAACTCATGGCCCTGATTCCACTTCTAGGTATAAACTCTAGACTTTATTCTATTATTGTCGTAGTCAAATGCTGCTTGCATTGCTATAGTACATGCATCTCTTAGCATTTTTTGCCCCCTGAAGTTTACAACCTCCTTTAGGTCAGAGACAAAGTCTTTTTCATTCAGTATTTTCAATGCCAAATATTGTACTCAGCACAAGGCACATACCTTTCATGTGTGTGTTGCATGTATTCAAAATTATAAAAACAAACAAATAGCAAAAGTGATTATATATTCAGGTATATCTACTCCTCTAGGAAATTTGTTGTAATTCTCCATACCATTTCTCTCCCAGGCAGCCTATGGAAAAAGGAAAGTCCAGTAATTAAAAACAAAATGGAACTAAAATTAAAAACAAATAAACAACTTTCTTCTCAATAAAAAGCACATAAAATATCAAAAAATTCATTTCTGGAAAGAAGTAATAAAGCAATAAGAAAATTCCAAGGATTGTAACAGCCAAGAACCTCTTGTCTTCCTGTGCACTGCACTGTATGTTTGAGGATCCCAAGAGCTTAAGGGATGTGCTGGATTTACCATTAGATAAGCATCAAATCCCAAGGATCTTGACATTTCTTCACCTCAGACAATCCAAAATATGCTTAGTGTTTATGTGACTATTGTAGAATTCAAGTTCTCCATTTCTCTCAAAAAACTTAGGCATTCAAAAACATTATTGATGACATTCAGTTTTGACATTCCATGGGAAAATGGACTTTGAATATTTTTTTTCTAAAACTGGACAATTTATTTAATGCTAATAAAACAATTTATGTCAGCTTAACATTTGCAGAGATGATGTACAATAAAATGATTTCTTAGCAATTGAAAAGCATTTAAATTTGTAATAAAATATTTACACCTGTGAACTCTTAGATTTTCAAGAATTTTAGAATGACCAATATTTTAAAATGCTGCTCAAATGGCCTAGTGCAATAGTGTACACCTGTAATCCTAGTGACTTGAGAGGCAGAGGCAGGAGGATTGAAATTTCAAGGCTACAGGCAGCCTGCATAACTCAGTGAGACTCTGTCTCAAGATAGAAAACAAATGATGGCTCAGGGGTGCAGCCCAGTTGTAGAATGCTTGCAAAGTATGGATGAGGTCCTGGGTTCAAATCCCAAGTACTCCAAAATAAAAGCCCCTCAAATTCAAAAATTTAGTTAAATATCACATTAAGCTTATGTTGTTCGTTAATAAAGAAGAGAAATAACATGAATAAGAACAATGTAAAATGATATGCGTGTATGAAAATGTCATAAGAAAACCCATTGTTTTGTATGCTAACTGAAAAGATTTACCAGTAAAAAAAGAGAAGTAAAGGAATTTAAAGTACAGTTGAGAAATCAGTCAAGGAGATAGTGATGACGTATTATTATGAACTCAATGGACATTATTATTAAGTCAAACAAGCCATAGTGATTTTATGTGGGGAGCTGAGCTCAGAAGGAAACCCCATTGTTATAAAGATAATCCTATACACAATAATGGGCTGGGATTTAGCTCAGTTGGTAGAGCGCTGCGCTGCAGTCTCTGAGGTCCCGAGTTCAATTCCCAGCACTGCAAAAATGGGAGAAGGACCTGGCAATACACTCCCAAGGCAATCCCAAAACAGTCAGCCATTGAAAACTCTATGAGGGTCACTATGAGTCGGATACCGACTCGACGGCACCTAACAACAACAACAACATACACAATAATTGTTCCAGAAAGAAAAATGTGACTAAAGGGCAATCTTTTAAATGCAAGACAATGGTGCTACAGGATTTGTGGAAACATATTTCTGGTGTAGTAAAAGAAAGACTGAATGAACACAGGCTCTGGATATCATCAAAGACCAAAAAAAAAAAAAAAAAAAAAAAAAAAAAAAAAAAAAAAAAAAAAAAAAAAAAAAAAAAAAAAAAAAAAAAAAACCTCTCTTTACAAAAGGTTTGTGTTTGTTTGTTTTTTTTGTTTTTTTTTTTAATGAGAAAAAGAGGAACAAACTTTAAGTTAGAGTCAACAATGTGGACTACAGAACAGGAAGGAAGAAAAAGGTTGGTTTTCACTAGATCCTGAACTTGTGTTAACTTGGTATGTCTTATAATATGCATTAACAAGTTTCATAATCATATAAGGCAGTATGGCACAGGTAATCTATAATTTAAGGGGAAACATTTTAGCTGTTGTGAGAATTCTGGAAATGACCACCATTAAAGCTATTTTCTGACCACGAGCCACCAGCTTTCCATCAGGGGCGCTCCTCATGGGCAAACTTTCCTAAGGGTGAGATAAAATCTGGCTTCCATCTTCACAGGAGCTAGTGTTTTTTGCCCCCAACAGACATCTCAACTTTCCTGTGTTATCACTTCCTGTGTTATCACTGTTTTATCACTTCCCAGAAGTGAAAGGAATTTGGAAGTCTGATTATATCTCTTTCCTCCCAATTACTTAGATAAAAGAGATAATGAACAAGAGTGCAGTATGGAGAGAGAATAATATAACTTTTGCACAGGAAGCTGCCAAGAGCATGGGAAGACACAACTTTTCTCATAGACCCTGTCATCTCTTGAGTGCTAGGAATTCAGCACTCACAGATACTTTCTATAATGTGATCTTTCTATATAACATACTTATGCAGCTAACCCTTTTAAGTAGATGTATAACATTAGGTGCTTCAGTGTTGATAAAAAATGTCCTACAGCGATCTCTATCCCTGGAAGTACCCTAAATTGATCTGTGGGGTGTAGCTTATAAGTACAAAAACGGGAAAGGGCCAGTGTAGAAGAATGACACTGATTGAGTCTTCTGTTTAAGCAAGGGCCACTATTTAGTTATTTTTGTAAGACAAATATAATATAAAACTTCTCCCATCTCTCTAAACTTTGGGATACTATCTATATTTTTTAGATGTACATGTGGGAGCTTTCAGGGCAAAACAATTGGTAGCATTAATATATTTCATGGAAGAGTTGATCCTTTAAGTCATTGTTAGGATAGAAAATAAATAAAGATCAGTAATAAAAACATAAAAGATATCAGGAAAAAAGTTATGGTTGAATCAAGAATGTAGATATAGTATATAATTCTGTAAGGATTTTTTTTTTTTATTTTGAAATAAGTTTCTTGAACACATGAAAATATGCCATATAATGTTCTGGAACACAAAAGGGATGCCATTAGCTACCATTTACTGAGCTGGCAAAGCACAGGCACATCCACATGTTTAAGATAACTCTTCCCATCCTACTTATCCTACAACAGCACAAGTATCATGCATAACAACAGCATGTCCATACAGTGAGCAAAGAAAGGCCTTCTAGAACACAAAGCAACACACCCATGCCCTGAAAATTCACCTCGGAGCAAAGGCTGAAAAACAATGTATTGAAAACTTGTCACTTATGAAAAACACTAGATCTAATAAAGATAGTTTAAATAAGGATGGTTCTCATCCTCAGAGAGATTAAATATGACATTGTATCATACATAGATAGCTAGGCAAAAGAACAATTAAAACTACTAACATTTAGGCTGTGCACAGTTGTGCATGACTATAATTCCAGCTATTCTTGAGACAGAGGCAGGAGGAGGAGGATTTTGAGGCCAAACACAGCCTGTGTAAATTAGTGAGATCTTGACTCACAATAAAAAATGAAAAATGGGCTGGGAGTGCAACCCAGTGGTAAAGAGCACAGATGACAAATGAGATAAATAAAAGGAAACAGTTTTAAATGATTCATGTTTGTATTTTCTTGAAACATGACAAAAAATGTCAAAGATGTAATTCGTGAGAGAGAATTCCAACAGAGGATAGTGTTAGAACCAGAAATTTCGACTTAGAAATTAAGTTGCAAAAAGACTCTAGTCATCAGATTATGAAAATTGCCACTTGATATTATAGAATAGTACTAATCTAAAAAGATGTGTATCTATCTAGACTTGCCACGGTAAAATTTTTAAAAATTGAGAAGAAAGAAAAAAAAGAAGGCCCCCAAAGGAAAGAAAAAATATTATCTCTTATAAAAAGATAATTGAGCAGTATCTCAAAATTTACTAGGAAATTATTATATGAAATATACACTGGCGTTAAAATTAAAAATGAAGAAAATGAGCTTCAGAATTGTGAATCAGAAAATTCCTCATAATCACATTCTCCACAAAAAGAAACAGAACAAAAACACAAATGTGGGAAATATAATATAGAAACAAAATTAAACACGAGCCTGGTGCAGTGGCACAAACTAGTAATCTCAGTAACTCTGGGGAGGCAGAGGAAGGAGAAATGCAAATTTGAGGCTAAAGAGAGGCTGTGTAATTTAGCAAGACTGTTTCAAATTACAAAGTAAAAAATGAGCTGAGGGTGCAGTTTAGTGAGGCCGTGGGTTCAACCTCAAATACAACAAAATAAATAAATAAATAAATAAATAAATAAATAAAATGAAACATGAAAAAGGAGATTTATTGGTCTTAATGTCAGACAAAATTGAATTCCAGTTGAAAATATTAAAGAACATAAAAGGATTATTTCCAATTTATAAATTTTAAATTATGAATATATAGAAATCATCTACATTTCTATACCTCCCTAAGAATATTTATACTATCTATCTATAACAACAACAACAACAATATCAAGCTAGAACAAAATAAAAATTGATATACAAATGAAAGTAGAAGTTTTTACAGTAATGAACTGTGAATGAAGTTTGATTGATACTTAAAAATGTCATCAAACTAAAATATTGGTAAAAAATGGATTTAATCGTGATTAAAAGCACAAAATCATCACTTGTACTCAACATCCACTGAATGGTCACTTGTTTATCAAATGAAGTTGGATCAATAAAAACATCAACACATTTTTCAAAAACAAACAATGGTTAGAAAAAGCAATAATAACCATGAATGCCTGTGCAACTCAATGAGTGTGCACTGAAGGTGAGGACAATATGGAGGGAGCAGAGGATGGACAGGCATCCGGAAATTTCACTGGATGCAATCTGCTAGCTGCTTTTATCATCAGCCTTGGTTGGTATGACCATGGCTCTACTTTGATGAGCTGACAAACCGAGATAGATGGTCACACAAACTCATGAGTTCTCATAATCAAATAATGCATTGTGGTAAGACATTGACTAGGTTCAAGACTGTGTCTAACGGTGGTAGCGGAGGAAATGGCAATCTCCTATGACAAAAGGAAGTGATGCTCAGCATGGATAGGTCAGACCTGTGTCAAAATTTTGACATTAAGCTTCCTTTAGAAAATGATATTTCTATAATACCCTAAGTTCAATGGAATGTATTACTCAGACTTTTCATCACTAACACAAAATACTTGACATAAAGATCTGAATGGAGCCAATCTTGGTGGTGCATGCCTTTAATCCCAGCAACTCGGGAAATAGAGGCAAGAGGATTGCAAGATCAAGGCTAGAGGCACCCCGTGTAATTTAGTGAGACCTTTCCTCAAAATACAAAATAAAAAATGGGCTAGGGCTATGGCTCAGTGATTGAACATTTGCAAAAAGCATGCATGAGAAACTGGGTTCAACTCTTCAGTACTCAAAAAAATGTCTGAATGGAGGAGGGATTTTTCAGGCTCACTGCTGCCGAAGTTTCAGGCCATAGTCCTCTGCTCTGTTGCTTCTGGGTGCCCCAGGAAGCAGAACATCATGGCAGGGAGCATGTGGTAGACAAAGTAGCTCTGTGCATGGTGGATAAAGGCAGAGAGAGATAAGGAGGGGCCTGCAGCAATACAAAGCCTCCATTGACACCCTCACTACGTACTTCCTCCAGCAAGGCCCCACCTCCTAAAGTTTCCAGAATACCTCCCAAAAGGAGTGCCAGGAACTTGGGACCAGGTCTTCAACAAGCTTTTTTGAGGAACACTTCATGTCCAAGCCATACTGTAGAGGAATAATCCCAGCTGCTCCTCTCCCAGCCTGGACACTTCTGAACTAAGGAGCTCCATACCTTGGCATCTACAACCAATTTCCAACTTGGTTATGAGCTCACATTGCTAGAATGATCATTTTGCATCTATTCAAGAATAGAGTTTAAAGCTGGACACTGTGATGCAAGCCTTTAATGCCAGCTACTTGGGAGACTGAGGCAAGAGGACTGAGAGTTCCAGACCAGAGGCAGCCTGAGCAACTTGACCAAGCTCTGTCTCAAAGAATAAGAGAAGGAGCTGGGGTACAGGTCAGTGGTGGATCACTTACTTAGCATGTGCAAAGCCTTGGGTTCAATTCCCAGTACTGCAGGGAAAAAAAATAGGGTTTGAATTTAGTCTGGAGAAATTGGAACATAACTAAAAGAAGTCAGATTTGCCAAATAAAAGAAAATAGCATGGCAAGTCCATAGATACAATAACATATCTTTTTAAATCCAGAATTTTGAGGGTGGGGGAAGAAAAAGAACTATTACCATAGTCCATTATTTTTGCCCCTTTCTTGCCCATTTACAAAGTATATGTTGTTGTTATTGTCAGGTGCCGTCGAGTTGTGTACAACTCATTTTCAATGGTTGATTGTTTTGGGATTGTCTGGGGAGTGGATTGCCACATCCTTCTCCCATTTTTGTAGTGCTGGGATTCAAATCCAGGACCTCAGAGACTGCAGAGTGGCGCTCTACCAACTGAGCTAAATCCAAGCCACAAATTATATATAAGTGTTGATAAATCTGCCTGGGGAATTTCAAAGCTCAAGGACCAATCACATTTCTTTTAGTTGTGTGTTCAATGCTGGTTACAATTGTTCTCTTTGCTTAAATTATAATAGAATATTCAGAATTTTATCATGGAAGGCTTTCAGATTACTCTTTGAAGAAATACCATTCATCGTTAATGAAGTTCTTTCCTTCAGTATTTTTTATAATTTTGTAGATTCTAATAGATTTAATAGAAGTTTGTTTTACAGGTGTTTCCATTGTCACCCTACATAGTCTAGATTTTTTTTTCAGTACTGAAGAGTATTGAATCCAGGACCTCATGCAAGACTTTTTTAAGAGCTCTACCCCTGAGCTGTATACCCCTACCCCCTTTTTATTTTTTCTTCTTGAGTCAGGGCCTTACTAAGCTGCATAGGCTGCTTCTGTCCCCAAACTTGCAATCCTCCTGCCTCTCCTGCCCAGTTTGATGGAATTACAGGTGTGTAGCACTGTACCTGCAGCCGTATCACTGTGGCATCTGATCCTGTCAGATCTTGGAAGCTAAGCAGGGTCAGGGCTAGTTAGTACTTGGATGGGAGACTGCCTAGGAACACCAGGCACTGTAGGCTTGGAGGAAGGACCTGGCAACCCACTCCCCTCAGACAAAAAAGAAAAAAAAAAAAAAAGAATCAGCCATTGAAAACCCTATGGATAGTAGAGAAACATGACACTAGTGTTTCACCTGTTGTACATAGGGTCGCTATGAGTCAGACACCAACTGGATGACACCTTACAACAACAACCACTGTGCCCAGCTTTCATAGTCAATTCTTAAATGATAACTAACTACATTTGCCCTAAATTACAATGTTTGACAGAAGTATAGCTGGACATGAAAGTCATTCTTTGGATATTGAAGTATGAATAGCAATTTTGTGTTATTTATAGAGCTTTATAAACCTCCAGACACTATTTCCTCCACACATGAGTGCAGAGTTCCTCAGCTATTGCGGAATGGTATGCAAAAGCAACCTGGAGTACTAGAAGGTCATGGGTTCAGAGGCAGGTAATCTTTGGAGTTTTTTTAAACATGGTCATTTAGTAACTATGCAATCTTAATATCTATTTCTTCTACTACCAAAATGTAATAATGATATCTACCTCACAGGGGTGTTAAGGGGGATAAAAACAGCACAGAAACATTTTTAGCACAAAGCTTTCTATTTGATGTTCAACATATGATACCTGATATGACTACATCATATATTGGTATATCCAATTAACTTTTGGGAAAAGCCCATAACATGAACATTATTAAAGTCACTTCCACCTTATTGCTGAGGTCACTGAGGCCCAGAAAGCTTAAGTGGTCTGCCTAAACTTACATGCTGTGACAAAGAATGCTAGGTGATTACTAACAGTCTTATATCATTTTTCTTCTTGGATATAACTCCAATCTGTGTTTCCAAAGCAAAGACAAACACACTAAAATACTGACACAACTTCCAGGCTGACTATGAGCTCTTACAAGGTTTTTCTACTTGGTCACTTGCTGGTTTACCTCACAGCATCCACCAGGGAATACCATGAGGATGGCTGAGGTACTGGGTAAAGAAGCTCAACTCCCTGAGTGGCCAAGGGGGAAGAGCCTCCTCACTCCTAACCTCTTCCATCAGAGTGGCATATCAGTACACATATTAAATTTTGCTGTCTAAAACCTTAGAATTGCTATTTCCATTTCTCAGTATTGACTATTTTGTCTAAAAAATTAAGCAATTGAACTTCAGCATCTTTTCTGTGACTAACTCTAATGAAATTCACAGAGGCACCATGTCCTCTGGGCACAAACCACCCTCCTTTCCCTTTCCAGATCTTGGTGTGCCAAGTGCTAGGATAATGTGATGAGTCCTAGTGTGACTGATTCTAGTCCCATTGATCCTGTGTGGTCCTTGTGACACTGGTCCTAGTGATCAATGCTTCCAATTTTAAATGTCCATATACCAAAGAGATAACCAGGTATAATTAGAAAGGGAAAGTGTACTTCACCCTCAGAAGCTATTTTGCTAGCACACCTGTTCCTTCTCTTTACAACAATATTCTGTAATTTTAGCCTAATTTACCACTTCTAGGAAACCATACTAAAGTGCTTACTAGTTCTTGTACACCCCAGGGCTCTTGAAAAACATTGCATTCTGTTATATCTGCTTTATTCAGTAGGTCAGCGTTTGTTTTCTGTGTCTTGAAAACTGACTCCACCACCTTTCCTGAAAGATGGTATGGTGTGCTCACCACCCACCACTCCAATCTCTTGATCACTTCACTTTTCAATTTCAGTGACCTTAAACTGTTCCATTAATTAAAACTCAGATTCAAATATACAGTCTTCCCTACCACCTTGCATCCCTGTAGGTATTTTAATGTATTACTTCCTTTTTGTTGTTTTCTAGCCTTGTTAATGTCTCAAGGCTCTTGAACTTTAAGTAGCATTGATTCTCAACTTTGGCACATGGCAAAATCATCAGTGAAAACTTTAAATGTGTACTTGTTTAATCCCTACCCACAGAGATTCTAATTCCACTGATAGACACGAGCTCTGAACATCCATTTTAACAGGCAGCTATTTACAAGGTCCAATGTTAAACATTATTTCAATTAGTCTCTTTGTTAATTAACTTTTGTTGTCAGGTGTGTGGAGTCAGATCTGACCATATGTACAACAGAATGAAGCACTATCCAACACTGTGCCATGCACATGATCTTTTTATGTTTGAACCCATTGTTGCAGCCAGTATATTTCTTTACATTTTGAGTCATGTCTCATCAGGCAGTGGAGGTCCCAGGGGCTTTGCTCTACTCCTGTCACGAAGGTCTACTCTACCTTCAGGAGGCAACTCTTCCCCAGTCATTTCTTGAATGCCTTCCAGACTGGAGTGCTCATTTTCCAGCAGTATATTTGACAGAGCTTCTCTATCATTCATAGGGTTTTCAACAGCTAATTGTTTTGAGAATGAGCAGCCAAGTCCTTCTCTCTAGCCTTAGTCTGTAAGCTCAGCTGAAACCTGTCCACCATGGATGGCCCTGCTGGTATCTGAAATGCCAGTGGCAAAGCTTTCAGCATCACAGCCACTCAAAAGCCCCCACAGCCAAACAACCTGACAGACACATGGGAATGTTAATTAATTAGAACTATTAAATTCAGCTTCTTCTCTATAGACCACCATTGCACTATTTTTTTAATCAGAAGTTTTAATTCCCCTTTGCTTTGTTTATAAGTTTCCCTATCTGGAAACAGGTTTTCCAGAGTCATCTTATGATCCTTAGCTCCTGACCAGCACCTGATTGGGAGTTACTTGGAGCAAATCAAATGTCAAGAAAGAACCAAGCCCCGGCCTCACATGGCCAAGTCTCCAACCGCAATGGAACCCTCATCTCCACACTTCAATTCTTCTACACTACTGTTCCATCTCTGATTTGCCAAAACCTTTTCCATGGACTTCTCCAGTCTGTTTTTCCTCATACCTCTTCCTCTCAAAACTAAGAAAAGCATCCTGCTGTCTTGATCAGTGAACAACCTACAAAGGGACACAATCCCACCTGCTACTTAGAAGTGGAAACCCTGAAATTATTTAAGCATTGTTGAACAGGTTTTGTTTAGCTTGGCTTGTTTTAATTCAGGACTTCACCAAACCTATTATTTGCTGTTGGTTCACATGAATTATCTAATTGGAAACACAGTAATTGGCTTTTCTAAAGCTGATTGATCTGTGGAATTCTCATATTGCTTTTCTTCTTTAGAAACTGAATAAAAGCTCTGATTATAAAACATTTTCCAAATTTAATTTGGGTCAAGATCATTCATCACAAGTTCCCAATATTACATTTGGTGTCCTACTATGATTTCTGACATCCTTACATCAAATTCTAGGCCATATAGGCCATAAATATCAGCCAGGAACAAGGAGGCTTCTTCTCTGTGTTGTGATTACCCAAAGTGTGTAATAACAACCTGGCTTTAACATGAATACCTGGGGCAGCCCTCTCTCCAGAGCTGCTCTGTGCTGGAGATGGCAATGACTTACTTGAAGATTTTCACTAGGAAAACTAAGGAGCTGAGATTCATCTACTTCATTTTATAGGGAGTAAGGTTTGAAGATTGAAAGAAAACTCAAGTAGATTCAGACAGCCTAACATTTAAGTCTGCAGCACAGTTCTCCATGATTCTGCTTGAACATCCCCTCGTTAAACCTTCCTGCATGTTTTAAAATGCCCTTGATGGTTTCTGTCTGGATATGTAGGTTAGTTTCTGGGGACATAGCTACTTTTCTGAGACCAGTGAGTAACATCAGAGGACAAAGCCCTCCAGTGTTATGAGAGGAGGATTGCTCTTTCACATGGCTCTTATAACACTTCATTTATGGGAAGAAGATTAAACATAGTTTCTAATTATCCAAAGGCAGAGAAAGGAAACTCCCATAAGGCAGAGGGATCAAAATGTTTTAGGCTTGTTTCACAAATCCTAGAAAAATTGGGGAATGTCTGTTGTTGTTGTTCTTGTTATTAGATGCCATCCAGTCGGGTCTGACTCATAGTGACCCTCGTAGGGTTTTCAATAAGGGCTGCTATTAAGTACATTAAAAGCATTGCAAAAATACAACCAGCCCAAATCCAGAAGGCAAATGTGTTACGTTAAGGCAAGGTTTCTGAGCATTGGCTCTTGGTACACTCTGTGTCAGCTAACTCTGTGTCAGTGAGCTGCTCTGGGGGTTGTAGGTATTTAGCAGCATCTCTGGTCTTTGCTCACTAGATGCTAGAAGCACTCCCAGTTCCAAGTGAGATGTCTAAAATCGCTCCCATACATTATCAAATGTCCCTATAGAGATAGAGAAAAACATGTTCCTGGTTGAGAACCATTGGACAAAGGGTTATGAACTTTCTCTTTTAGCAAGTAAGAAATAACAGCAGAGTTTTGAGGCAGGAAAAAGAAGTTTTATGCAGGTTGCTGTGGTGGCCTTACACAGGACAGATTGTTAGGGAGATGGACCAGCAAACTGGTTTGACTTCTGAGTTACAGTAATGCAGAGAATGTGCAGTGTTGGCAATGTGAAGAAAGGGAAGTGCTGATAAGAGACCTGGGCTAAAGGAATCAGTCTTAGCCCAGCAGTGCGGGGCATGGGGGAGAACAAAGAAGAGGATGATCTTCTCCCAAGGCACAGGTCTGATACTGAGGATGTACACCCACTCTCTTCCCTTAGGGAACCAGATTTTGTTGAGATTTCTTTCTGGGCACACATGTATGTGTGAGGACAAAATGGATCTTCGTCCCTGGTGTGAAGGCAGTGACAAAATGAGTGATGGGGTGATGGTGACTTGGATCAGAGCCAGATGAAGCTCAGAGGACAACTGTGAGGTGGAAGGTGCAGAGAGACACCTGCTGAAATGATGTGCACAATGTCCAACTCTAACGAGGAGCCTAGGAATCAGGGCTTCTCTAGGAAAACTCCATGCTGGGCATGAAGGTGGGCCACTCATGGAAACCCTAAACCAGAAGAAAGACTGTCTCCATATGCATATTTGCTAACTTTTGTTTCATCTTTTCTGTAAATTATGACATGGCTAAAGCAGAGGGGAGCTAGGGTTTAGCCAGTTGGTAGGGTGCTACTCCAAACTCTCTGAGGCCCCAGGTTGCATCCCTAGCACTGCAAAATGGGCAAAAGATATGGCAAGCCACTCACAAAGCAATCCTGAAACACTCAGCCTTTGAAAACCCTATGAGGGTTGCTACAAGTCAGACCTTGTTCCACAGCACCTAACAATAACAAGAGCAGAGGAGACAGATTGAGAATTTCTCTCTCCCAAGTTTTGGGCAAAACTGTAAAGGAATTCATTTTTCCATCCCTTTTAGACTGTTTTACTTTCTCATCATGTGAGTGAGCACTCCTCACTTGAGCCAGGTTTTATGGTTGGGGGTTACAAGACAGAAAAATTAGAGAAAATTATGGCAGGTCATAGATGATGACTTCCATGTAGAGAGGAGGAAGAGAGAGGGAAGAGTAAGAAAGAAAAAATAATGTCAAGAAGATAAACAAAAACTACATGTCAAGGGTAAAAAGAGAAAGTATTCTAAAAGGGTAATATCAACTTGAATAATCCAGGGAGCTAAAGATCTAAAAGGAGAAAAATAGGTGTAAATAAAATATATAGGTCACTCACAGAAGAATATTGGGGATGAGAATTTAAAGACATCAGTTATGGAGAGAAGGGATTATATAGAGGTCTAAGATGAGAATCCTTAGCACTTTGCTAGAATGAGAAAGAAACAGAAATCGAATGCTATTCTGAGAGAGAAGAAAAACATTTTCATGAGGTAGGGGGGATTGATTTCTATAGGAGAAATCTGTAAAGGAAACAAAAAAAAGTAAAAACATTGGGAATAAATGCTCAATATTATAGTGATTGCTTAGAAAATAGACAAGTCCCTGTGTTTGCAGAGATGAACATAAATGAACTACTTCCTGCTTCAATTACTTTGGACTGTGCTGGACCTTTTAAAGGAAGTAAGCATACATTCACACAATTGAATATTGCATCATTTATGCCAATACAAAAGCTCAAGTTCTGTGAAGTTTGCCTCTTTTCAAAAATTAAAGAGAAACACTTACAAAAAGGAAAAAAATAAGCCATGTTCTTTAAATGCCAAAATCCTGAACAGAAGAACATCCATAAGAATCAATAATGATGCTATATTTATAGCAGGAGCTCTTGGTGTGGAGAAACAGATGGCAGGTTTTTAGTGAATTTTACACTTTATCCATGTGTTGTTCTTAAAACTTATGCCATGATTGTACAAGAGAGAGTTAACTGTAGAGGAAGCAGTATAAAAATCATGTGGATTATCTTTACTCAATTCATTTTAGAAATGCAAAATAGCATGAAAAACCTATTTTATTACCTCTAAAACACAATGCTTTAGTTATTTTAACTAAACTCCTTATCTTTTTTAATGGATAACAAGATAAGGACTGATACTAAAAATGCAAAGCCTTACCCCTGCCTGTCTTAGCTTGATGAATTGCATCCTGCCTGTCCAGATTCCCACAGTGGCTTCCAGCTGGGAGAAGGATACTATTCACATAGACAGGAACTTCACTTTTGGAGTGTGGAACTGTCAATACTATCCACTCCATCCATAATGTTCATTCAATGCTCTGCTTCAGATCAAGGGTTAAAATCTAAAGCAGTTACCTGATAGCATGAGATAATATAAAGTTTTCTTTGTACCCATAATCACACTTCTTTTTCATTATTATTTAAAGATAAGATTGTATTTGTTGTTATGCAACATGTGTTTGCAAGTCAATCTTAAAAAAATCAGACTGCAAGCCACACATGATAGTTCTTGTGGGTATTTGTCGATTCCATCTCTGCCCCCACCTCCTACTACTTAAAAACTCTTTAATCAAGACACAAGTTCTGAATTTATTTGCTACTCTCAGCTATTTTCTGCACAGATCGTTTTCACCCTTACTCACTGAAGAAAGATTTGGAATGCTTCCTTTGTGTAGGCTTGTATTAAAGACTAAGGTTAAAAAGAGGAATGAGAAATACTTCCTATTCTCATAGGACTGACAACAGGCCATTTATGTTCACAGTGGGGTATGGGGAGGCAGAATCAGGGAATCTTTCAACAGAGGGAGATATGTGTGAATCGTGAAGTGTGTTCATTTGTGCATGATGAGACATGCAAGAAATCAAAACAGCAAGCACAAATGATACAGATAGATCTCAAGCCATGATGTGCTCAGAAATGGAAACATTTCAGAATATTCAAAGCTTGGAGAACATGGCACCTGATTAAAAAGAAGGAAAGGGCCAGGAGCAGCAGTATGTGGAAGACGTAATTAGAGAAAGCCCACCGGAGGCTACATTTGCCTCACAAATTGCTGGAACTTACTGAGAGTGGCTGTGGGTTCTGAAGGAGAATAGAAGGAAAGAAGTGAAATCCACACTAACCTCCAAAACCAGTATTTGGAGCTGTCTGTAGAGCTGGAAACTTTTCAAGAAATAAGGCTAGAGAGGCAAGGATGAGACCCAGAATATCTTCTCAGGCATTTCCTTTTCTGTTGTTGTTGTTGTTAGGTTCCATAGAGTCCAGTCTACTCATAGCAACCCAATGTACAACAGAACAAAACACTCCCCGACACTGTGCCATGCCCAACACTACGTCAATGCTTCTCTTCTCGTCATAGGGTTTTCAATGGCTGATTATTTCGAAAGTGGATTGTCAGATCCTTCTCTTGTTTTTCTGGTGCTAGGTATTGAACTCAAGGGCTCAGAAGAGTACAGAATATCACTCTACCAACTGAGTTAAACCCCAGCCCTGCCCTTTCATGAGACATCAGAAATCCACAAAATGTTCTAAGCCTGGCAGAATTATTGGCTTTGTGTTCCAAGAAGAGCCTTTGGGGATTTGGCTGGATTGGAGTGGGCCAGGATTTGGTCAGGGGCCTGTTGTTTAGGACTCCTATCCTGGAACTAAAAGACACCAAGAGATGACTGAGACAAGGCCCTGTTAGTCCTGCTGATGCCTGTGTACCAGACTGGCATTTAATTTGTCTGCCATTGATCATGTTTTAATTACTTCTGTACTAAGGCAGCATCACATAATGAAGTCAGACAGATCTGCATCAGATTAGACTTCAGCCTGTCTTTCATCATTATATTAGGTAAATTCTATAAACTACTCACGCCTTTCTTCTCTTCTTTCTTTAATATTTGAAAATTCTATTCCCATGTATTTATTTATATAATTTATTTTTAGCTATGCAAGTATATAGATAAAAGAATCAATTCCACAGATATTACCATAAAAAACCATTAGACTCCCACTTTACTCAATCTAATTCCCATTCCCCCAAGCAAGACATGATTTTGTTGTTATTAACTGACTCTTTTGGTATTTTTCTCTAAACATTGTGCTGCTATTATTCTAAATTTTCATTTAAAATATTTTCTAGTAAATTCTTCATTGCAATATGAAGATCCACTTTTTATATTCTGCTTCTGTCTACCCTCTACACCTGATCATCTTCCATCCCACCCATTCTGCCAATAAATGTAAACTCAAACTTTACATTTCTATGAGATGACTATAGTTTTTCACTGTTAAAGCATATATTATACCATATTAGCTTTGCCTTTTTTTTTTGTATGATTTGTTTGGTTTTGCTGGAGTTGAAGTTTATTCTTTTCTATTCTTCATTTGCCTAGTTTTCTCTAAGCTTAAATTAGTCCAAATCTAAGCCATCTCCCTCTTGTCATTCTCCTCTCAGTACAGTCAGTCATACTTGGTTTTCTGCTCCTTTTATCTTCTCCACTCCAGGTGCTTCTTTATCTGCTCTGTTTCACACTGGGAACTCAATGTAGACAAGGGGCAGCCATCATCCTACACAGTGGTGTTCAACAGAAATGAAATAGGAACTCTCTATGCAACCTAAATGGGAGAAGGACCTGGCAATCCACCCCCAAGGCAATCCCGAAACAGTCTGCCATTGAAAACCCTGAGGGTCGCTATGAGTCAGATACCGCCTTAACAGCACCTAACAACAACAACAATGCAACCTAAAATTTCTAGTAGCAACATTCAAAAATGTACACTTATACTTACATAAACAAATATATTTATACTTATATATCTTTATAAATACAGGAGAAGGACATGGCAATCCACTCCTGATGCAATCTCAAAACAATCAGTCATTGAAAAACTCTGTGAGGGTTGCTATGAGTAGGACCTGACTAGACAGCACCTAACAAAAACCAACATATTTCTAAATAAACTTATAATATGTTTGATACAATATTTCCACACTATTATAATTTTAACCTGTAATCAAGGAGAAAATTTTGAGTTTGGATATGTTCTCTTTTTCCTTTTGTGTTAGCTTTTGAAACTCACAGCTTTCTTTTTTTCTCCCCTCAGATCTGGAGGCTAAATCCAGGGCCACCCACATACTTTGAAAGTGCTCTACCATTGAGCTGCAATCTCAACCCCTTTTTAATTGAACTGAATTTTTAATTTACTTATTTTTATCATGAAACAAGATCTTGCTACTTTATGCAGGCTGCTTCTGGCCTCAAACTTGCAATCCTCTTACCTTTGCCACCTGAGTTGCTAGGATCACAGATATGAGCCACCATGCCAGGCTCCACAACATATTATACACCAAGAGGAATGGTCAGCAAACCTATGGGTAAGTTTTGCCTGCTACCTGGTTATGTGGCTGGAACACAGACCCTGCCATTTGTTACTTATGGATAGTGACTATATTAACTATGACAGAGTTCTCATTCTCATAAAATCCAAAATATTTACTCTCTGGCCCTTTATAGAAAAAGTTCGCTAAATGTCAATTAGAGCACATCTCAATTTGGACTGATCACATTTCAAGTGCTCTAGAGCTGAGTGTGGCTCAAACCTAGCATAGTGAACATCTCTTCTCCAGAAATTTGGAGATTTGCTTTTCCTCTCCTGCTGTGATAACCTTTTATCCTGTTCAGTTTTTTGGGGGTGGCATTTGGAGCTTGAACCCAGGCCTTCACATGTACTTGTTGTTGTTGTTAGGTGCCGTCAAATCGGTTTCCGAGTCATAGTGACCCTGATAGGGTTTTCAATGGCTGACTGTTTCGGGATTGCCTTGGGAGTGGATTGCCAGGCCCTTCTCCCATTTTTGTGGTGCTGGGAATTGAACTTGGGACCTCAGAGACTGCAGCGCAGCGCTCTACCAAATGAGCTAAATTCCAGCCCCTCACACATACTTCTTGTTGTTAGGTGCCGTCGAGTCGGTATCTGACTCATAGCGACCCTCTGTACAACAGGGGAAACACTGTTGTCAGTCCTTCTCTGCTGTTCATAGGGTTTTCAATGGCAGATTGATTTTTGGGAGGGGGTTGCCAGGTCCTTCTCCCAAGCCTACAGCACCTGGTGTTCCCAGGCGGTCTCCCATCCAGGTACTAACCAGGCCCGACCCTGCTTAGCTTCCGAGATCTGACGGGATCGGATGCCACAGGGCTACAGCTGTAGGCAGCTCACACATACTTAGTAAGTCCTTAATCAATGGTCTGCAGCCCAAGTCCATTTTTTTTAAAATTTTTATTCAAGGTTTCATTAAGTAACTCAGGCTGCCTCTGGCTTCTAACTTGTTATTCTCCTGCTTCAACATCCAATTTTCTTTCTTCCCCTTTACTTCCTCTAGTATCTTTCTGAGAAAATGTGCATGGAAAGTAAAATTTTATAGATCTTCGTGTTTATCATGCTTTAGGAATAAATCACTGTATTAGATAGGCATCAAATTCCAAATTACAAAGCATGTATCCCAAGCTTCAAAGTTCATTGTCTTTCAGCCTTTAGTATTGCTGAGAATCTGAAAGTTCTTTCTACTTCTGGATCCCTGATAGGAGACTCTATGTGTAGGTGTGAGGGAATCTCTCTGTGTGTTTTCCTTAGGAAGTTTCTAGAATCTTCCCTTGCTCAGAGTATTCAGGTTTTCACAATGTTTAGCTTGATTTCTTATTTATAAGTTTTGACTTGAATTCCCTGTTAGGGTCACTACCTTTGACTATATGTGGTATTCCTTCACCTCTACTTCCATAAGGACCAGCTAACACCTTTATATGAATGTTTCAGGATTTCCTTTTAGTTTGATCCTTTCTTATATGTACTAAGTTTCTTCTTTTCTTTTCTTTTTTTTTTCACTGCCAGCTAAGATAGAGCTGGGGTTTGCTCAGTTGGTAGAATGTTGTTCTGCATGCTCTGACGCCCTGGGTTCAATCTCTAGCATGACAAAAATGAGAGAAGGGCCTAGCAGCCCACACACAAAATAATCTGTCATTGAAAACCCTATGAATGGCAGAGAAGGACTGACATAGTACCAGGCATAGCACAGTGTTGGGGAGTGTTACATTCTTTTGTACATATGGTTGCTATGGGTTGGACCTGACTCTATGGCACCTAATTAACAACATGCTGAGGGAACAGCATTCTATTGTCTGTTAAGTCAGTTTCCATATATCTGTCTGTTTTGACATTTCTAAAAAAACATGCCTGTTTTCTCTTCTCTTCATTGCATATGTATGCCTATAAATAAAACTTTAATATAACTCTTATGAGAGTGGGAAATAACACATGTGTATTTAATAACTTACTAGGAAAGTCTACCAATTACTCTCTGTACCATTGTTTCATCATCTTTAAAGTGGGGATAATAATATCTACCTTATACAGTTTGGGAGATTACAAACAACATTTGTTTGGAACAGTATCAACTATCTGTCTACATAAGTAGATCAAAGAACTATGTGAAACTTCTTCAGGAGAAGACATAGTGGAAACTAAATCAGATAATGTCAATAGAGAAAGTACTATACAATTCAATGCAATATTCTCATTTAAATTGAACTACAAGTTTATTTGCCGTCCACTTGCACTTTCTCATCTCAGTCCTTCATAAGACTGTTCATTGCACAATGCTATTAACAGCTTATACTATGACGTATAAGTAGAAGTTAGGTCAGTTATGACTAAAAAGTGAAAAATTTGCTGAGGCTGAGAATTTTTAGACTGGATTATTTGAATGAGCTTTGCAATGTTCTAGTTGTTTAGTAGTTCAATATTCTTTTTTTGTCACTGTGGTTAGTACCAGATACATTCACTCTTTCCCAATCCTCTGCCTCAGGTGCTGGATCTAGTGCAGGGCCAGAGATTCAAGGATAGATAGATAGATAGATAGATAGATAGAGATATAAGATAATAAGATATTAAGGTAAAAAATTGAAGAACCAAGAAAAATTAAATTTTTGACTAAAATTAATAGTGAAGATTAGCAAACTAGGAAGTTAAGATTTCAAATATAAAATATATTAGAATTCCTATTATAGGTATAAGAAAATCAAAGAGATTTCATTGTAAATGAAATCAAAGAGATTTCATTGTAAATGAAATCAAAGAGATTTCATTGTAAATGAAGATCTGGCATATTACATAAAGTTTGGTTGAAATGGCATTGTATAGGGCTGAGAGTAAAGCATTTGCCTAGTATGTACAAAGGAGGAGTGGAAAAAAAAATAACATAATGGGAAGAAATGCTTAAAGTAGAAAACTATGTTATGAAAAAAAATTACACCACAATGAAAAACTAAACAGTGTATATACTAAAAAATTAGGAACAAGAGAAGAAAATACAAAAACCCAACATAAAATATTAAAAAGTAGGTCATCAAACTTCTTCCATAAATAATCAGATGATAAATATTTTAGATATTGAAGGTCATATGGTCTCAGTAGCAACTAATCATGTCTGCCACCCTAAAAGGGACAAAACTATCGACAACACATAAACAAATGAGTGTGACTAGATTTGATATGAAGGCCTTAAATTTCTGACTCTTGGTGTAACAGAATGATTTGTTCACAAAATGACAGAAGTACACACTGTATATGAGAGTAGCTATAAAAGTCCTTTTTCTTTTAAGAAGAGTTGATAATAAAAGGCAAAAACATTTTAGCTATGTGCCAAATAAAGTTAAAATATTATATTAATATTAACAGTTTGGATTTAGGGCAAAAATGCAGCTTTATAAGAATTAAATTGTTCAATCTATAATGAATATTTAATAGTTATGTACACAAAAGAGTACATTTCCAAATCCATTTACTAAAATTAAAGAAATAAAAAGACATACAGAGTTCCAATTTGGAGGCATGAATCTACCTCTCATAGCATATGATAGAGCAAATCTGGAAAAATAAATCGAGAACACAAAATGTGAACTTGGAAGTTTCTTAGATATATTTCCTATAAGCCAACAAATTGGTTTTGTCAGTTTACCAAAGGATACTGGAAAAGACATCATTCTCTTGCATCAGAGACAAAAGAAACACCAATATACATGTCCCAAACTTTAGGGGTAAGATGGAAGATCAGAAGCTGCCTCTGTGTGAAACAGGAAAAAAGAGTCAGGATAACAAAGAATAGTCTCTTCTATTGGATGAGCATGGAAATCACAAATGAAGTGAGAGGTATGTTTCAAAGCACAGAGAATCAGGAGGGAGCAGCAAGGAGTGAGCAGGACAGGGCTCCAGTAGCACCTTCCCAGTAGGGGAGGGGAAGCAGAAGTTTCATCCAAAAGGCAAGCCAGACAGTACTGGTGAAGACTGGTGAAGACTACCCACATTCCTCACAAGTCTTGGATCCATTGGAGGGTTTAGGTCTGAAGGGTCAGCATTGGAGAAGAGATTCATTTTGTCATGTCTTATACCTTGGAGTGCTGTGACCAAGTACCATCTTGAGAGAGAAGCCATTGTCTATGACTGGGCAACTCTGTGGTCTGAAAACAAGGAACAACCACAAGTCAGGGAACCTGAGAGCCATCTGTCACAGACCTGGCATGGGACACAGCTGTAACAGGTGGTTGTGGAAAGGGGAAAGGCTAGACACCAACATTCTGAGAGGTTCAGGTAGCAGGAGACCTAGGCAAGGTGAATGATAGCCTCATACTCCAGGGGAAGGAGTAGGTCTCATCTCCTGAGGACAACTGTAGAGGCTGAAATTTCTGATCCTGAGGTATTCAGGCTGTTTCTATGCAGCTCACTGTGTGACTTAGAACTCTGCAGCAGCTCAGTGACAGCAGAGTACTTGATTTCTGCAGCCTCTTTCCACCCTCAGAATTCTCAATGTTGGGCAGGATATGAAAGCACTGAGCTGGATCATCCAGTAAATATATCAGTGCTGTGTGTGCTTCCCTTACTCCCTGGTATGCTCTGGTGATACTCCTTGGCTTGGGCATTAGCCACTGAGGAGCCTCTGACACCAATGAGAACCTCCCTTTTCCACATAAGATGCAAAGCTAAGTGTGGCCACCAGAAGCTTCTGGTACATAGGAAGAAAAATTCCCTTAGTGAAGATAGCACTGCCAGACATCAACCCTTGACTGGTCCAGACTCAGTACCAATACAATTGTCAGAAAAAGTGCAAATATAAGAGTTTACTACTTCAACTGATCACTATCTCTGCTTGGCAGGTTCCAATGTTACAGGACACAGAAAGAAGCCACTCCAGTATATTATCAATTTTTTCATTTTTTTCATTGTTTTTTTTCTTTTACTTTTTGTTTTTAGTTTCACTTTTTTAAATGTAATTTTCTTTTATCTATTTTTGAATTATTTTTCTTTTCTTTCACTGCTTGTTTTTCTCTTTTTTCTATGTTTTGTGTTATTGCCATTTTATTTTATTTTTAAAAATTCCCTTGTCTAACATTTACTAATTTTGTTTACACATCTTTGCTTTATTGTGCAAAAAAATATTTTTTATCTCTTCTTGTTTTCTCTCACTCTTCCTAACATTCTTCTTCTTTCTTCTTCTTTTTCCTTTCTTTTATTTAACTGTACTTTTTCTTTCTATTCTCCCTTTCCCTGCCCCCTTTTTTCACAAAATTACTATTTTTACTTTTACCCTAAATAGTTTTTAACATCATAGCTTACTCTGCATTATTGTTGATATTTTCTATTCTATGGTCCTCAGTGATGGAGTAGTTGGCCTTAACCAGTTTTAAGTATATTTCTATATTTTGTTTGGTTTGTTACTGTAGCTGAAACAGTGCCTCATTTCCTCATCTTTGGGGTTTACTGGGACTGAGCCCTCAAGAAAAGGCTGCCAAGGAGAAGACCTCCAAATGAATCCTGAAGAAATTATCATCCCAACATGTGCATAAAAAACAACAAAGAAATTCAACAAATATGATAAAGTGAGACTCTATAACTTCTCTAAAAGATTATAACTCCTGAATAAGAAAAACCAAAGATATTGAAATTGTTGATATTCCAGACAAAGAGTTTAAAAGTCTAATCATTAAAATGATCAACATTAAGACACTAATAAGTAAATGGACATTTTCAAATAGTTAATTCAGGTACTTGATGATAAGTTTATCAAGGAAATTGAGAAGATGAAAAAGAAAATGTAGGGAGTAAAAATCTCAATGGACTAAATAAAAAACACAGTGCAAAGTAACACAAGCAGACTAGATCAAACATGAAAAGAATATCAGGGATAGAAAACAAGGCTGAGGAAATACTACACTCAGACATCAATAGAAAAAAATGAGCATGACCATAACTTCTAAGAACTGTGAGACATGATAAATAAATGAAATATAAGAATTTATGGAGTAAGAAAGAGACTGAAATTAAAACTAAAGGCACAGAAAAGGTAATAAGTTAAATGATAGCAGAAACCTTCCAAAAGATAGGAAAAGAAATTAATACCTAGACATAAGAGGCATGTAGAGTCTCAAACAGTCATGACCAGGAAAGAACTTCTCCATGGTACATTATATGCAGAATTCCAAGACAATGAAACAGAGAAATAACTTTAATAGCTTCCAGAGAAAAACACTAACTCATTTACAAAGCAAACCAATCAGACTAACATCATACCTTTCATAAGTAACCATAAAATCCAGAAAATCATGGAATGGTATGACATATTTTAAGCTCTAAAAGTGAATAACTGCCAGTCAAGATTCCTATACCCAGCAAATTTATCCTTTAAAATTGATAGAAAAATAAGACCTTTCTATATAAGCATAAACTTAAGTAATTTGTAACACAATGTATCCTTACAGAAGGCACTAAAAGAATTCTACACTCAAAGGGAATTTTTAAAAAGGTATGAATTTGAGAAATCAGGAAAAGATACATCCCACGAGAGAAACACATGAACAGAAAAGAACTAGGAAGTAAAAAAGTATATCCATCTTAGTAAAGCAGTAAACCCCTAATACGAGCAAGGAAGAAAGACAAAAACAATCAGTATTCAAACCAATGAGGGAAACAACCCTCAAATTCACCTCAATAATAATCCTTAATGCATATGTCTTTAATCCTCCAGTTAAAAGACACAGACTAGCTGATTGGACTAAAAAACAATAAAATGGGAGAGGATAATGTCAATGTAAATGATGGAACTTTATGAGTACATGAGAAAAATATGGGCATATAACCCATACATTTTTTACTACATATTAATCAAAAGGTTCCATAAAGTTGTAAGTTGATAAACTGTAAAAAAGTGATGTAATAGTTGCACAATGGGAAAAGCAAATGTATTACTCTGTAGCCTACCTATATTTATCTATAAAGAGTAAAAAGAAAAAGAAAAACAAGACCCAGCTATCTATCATCTCCAAGAAACACAACTCACTGGCAAAGACACACAGACTAAAAATGCAAAGATGGAAAACAATTTACCAAGCATATAGAAGCCAAAAAAGCAGATATTCCTTTGCTGTCATCTGAAAAAGTAGATTTCAGCCCCAAATTAATGTCATGCTGTGGGGGGTTATGTGTTGGTGTGATGCTGAAAGTTATGCCATCTCAGATAGCAGCAGGCCCACTCATGCTATACAGGTTTCAAGCAAACTAGGGAGAAGGACCTGGCAGCCCACTTCCAAAACAATCATTGAAAATCATATGAATAACAGAGAAGCACTGCCAAATCTAGTGCCAGAAAATAAGCTCTCATAGGCCGGAAGACACTCAAGAAACAACCGGAAAAGAGTTCCTTCCTCAAGGTAGAGTTCACCTTAATGAAGGAATGCAGTAACATCCCTGGAACTTCCTTTGGCTGATGTGGCATGACTCAAAATTAGAAGAAACATAGTGGTTGCAACATTGGGCCCAAAGATAAAAAGATCATGTGCATGACACAGTGTTGAACAGTGTTCATTCTACTGTACATAGGAGTGCTATGAGTTTTACTGACTCAATGGCACCTAACAACAAAAACATATTAATATACAGAGCAATACATCAAGACATAACTATTATAAATATGTATGCATCAAACATTGGTGCACCCAATTTCATAAAATAACTGCTGGATATAAATGGACACATAGGTCCAGATACAATAATAAATGTTGACTTCAACACCAAACAGATCATCCAATCAAAAAGTCAATGAAGAAATCTCAAAGCTAAACATCATAGATCAAAGGACTTAAAAAACATTTACAGAATATTTCATCCTATACATATGCCATACACATTCTGAGCAATACATGGAACATTTTCTAAAATAGTCTACATTTTAGGTCACAAAGCAATACTTAAGAAATACATGTCTTGTCATATCATAATGAAAACTAGAAATAAACAGCAAGAGAGACAGTCAAAACTATACAAATGGAGGATGAACAATACAGTATGGAATGATCTGTGGGTTACTGAAGTAGTCAGAGAGGAAATTTTAAAAATTCCTAGAATTGATTGAAAATGAAAACACAACCTACCAGAAAATTTTAGGAAAAGCTGTTCCATAGGGAAAGTTCATAGTTATGAGAGCTTACATCGAAAAACAGCGATAAAGCAAATTAATAACTTAACGATGAACCTTCAAACTCTTAAAAAACAAGAACAAGACAAACTCAGTAGATGAAAATAAATAATAAAAATCAGGGTGTAAGTTAATGAAATGAACTTTAAATGAATAATATAAAATAAAGATGAAACAAAGAGTTGATACTTTGAAAAGATAAATGAGATCAATAGACCCTTAGCCAAACTGAACAAGAAGAAAAAGAGAGAAATCTAAATAAATAAAATAAGAGATTAAGAAGGGGTCATTACAACAGATATCAAAGAAATACAGAGGATCACTAGAGAATACTTTGAGAATTTATATTCTGAAAAATGGAAAAGTTAGAATACATATGAACTATAAAACATAAATCAAGAGGACATAAATAACATAAACAGACATAACATTCACAATGCAATTATAGCAGTAATAAAAGAGTCTCCCAACAAAGAAAACCCCAGGACTTGTTGGAATCACAGCTAAATTCTACCAAGATTTTAAAGAAAGATTAACACCTATGCTTTTCAAACTATTCCATTAAATTGACAGAGTAGGAATGCTTCCAAATTCATTTTACAAAGCCAGTTTCACCCTGATACCCAAAGTAAATGATAGAACAAAAAATAGAAAACTTTAGATGAATTTCTCTGATGAACATAAATAAAAACCTTTAATAAAATACTCACAAACCAAACTCACCAGCACATTAACAAGATCATACATCATGATCAAATTGGTTTTATTATAGGGATGTGTGAATATTTAAGTTTACAAAAATCAATTACTGCACACAAATAGACACAGAGAAATCACATGTTCTTCTCAATAGATGCAGAAAAGGCCTTTAACAAAGTTCAATATTTCTTTATGATAAAAGCTCTGCAGAAACTAAGAATAAAAGGAATATTCTTCAACATAATAAAGATTATGAACAAGAAATCTATAGAAAACATTATACTAAATGGGGTAAAACTTAATGCACTTACTTTAAAATTGAGACTGAGGACAGGATGTCTACTCACACCACTATTATTCAATATAGTGATTGAAGTCTTAGGCAGAATCATAAGGCAAAAGAAAAAATAAATGGATATAAATTAAGAAAGAAGTTAAATTACCCCTATTTGTAGACAATGTGACCCTATATATAAAAGACTCTAAAGACTCCCCCAGAAAACTTTTAGATCTGATAAATGCTTTCAGCTAAATAGCAGGATACCAAGTCAGTATCCAAAAATCTGTAGCATTTCTCTATATCCAGTAACACCCATGTTGAGAAAAAATCAAGAAAACATCACCCATCACTGTAATCTCAAATATATAAAATATCTACCTATCCAAGAAGGTGAACAACTGCTATAGTGACAACTTGAAATCAGTGAACAAAGAAATTCAAGGAATACCTAGAAGATGAAAGGACATCCTATGATCATGGATCAGCAGAATTAATATTGTAACAATAGCAATACCACCAAAACAGATCTATAGATTCCATACAAACCCCATCAAAGTTGCAATGATATTCCTCACAGAAATAGAAAAACGCCTTAAAGTTCACGGGGAATCACAAAAGACCCCAAATAGCCAAAGCAATTCTCAACAGAAAGAGCAATTCAAAAGGCATCACAATACCTGACATCAAAATATACTGCAGAACCATAATAACAAAACAGCCTAATACTGCACAAAAATAGGCATATAAAATGCTGAAATATAATAGATGACCCAGAAATAAATCCTTGCAGTTACTACTACCTGATTTTTGACAAAGGTGCCAAAAACATACATTGTAGAATGGACAGCTTATTCAAAAAATGGTGCTAGAAAAACTAGATCACCACATGTAGAAGATTGAAACTAGCTCCTTACCTCCAATGATGTATAAAAAACTATTCAAAATGGTTCAAAGACAGAAAGTTTGCAAAAACAGGAAGATTGAGAGTGCTAGATGAAAACATATGAAAAACACTTTAAGATACAACCGTAAGCAAGAACTTTCTAATAAGGATTATAATAGCCCAGAGAATAGTAGCAAGGGTTGACAAATAGGATTGCATGGAACTAAAAGGCTTACATAAAGCAAAGGCAACAATAAAAACAGAGCCCACATAATAAGAGAAAATCTTTTTTCAATTATACATTTGATAGGGGATTAGTATCTAGAATATATAAAGGATTCAAAAAGGTAGCTGGACATGATGTTGCATGCCTCTAATCTAAGTGATTTGGGAGGCTGAAGCAGGAGGATCACAGGTTTGAGGCCAGAAGCCTGTGTAACTTTGCAAGAGCCTGACTCAATTTTTTTTTAAAGGGGGAGTTACCAATGCAGCTCAGTGGTAGATGACTTGCAAAGTATGTTCAAGGTTCAGACTTTCAGTACTTTTATGTGTGTATACATATATACGTGTGTGTATATATAAATAATATTAAAAGTTACATGCAAAAATCAAAGAATTCAATCAATAAAAAGGCAATTGAATTATACAAATGGTTCTCAAAAAAGTACAAATGGCCAATAAATATGTACAAAGATGTCCAATGTCCTTAGGCATCAGGCAAACGCAAATCAAAACTACATTGAGACTCCATCTCACTCCAATTAGAGTGGCTAGCATCTCAAAACCAAAACAAACAAGCAAACACAAACAACAAATTCTGGCAAGGATGTGGGTCGAAAAGGAACACTCATATACTATTAGTGGGAATATAAATTAGTGCAATCTTTATGGAAATCGGTACAGAGATTCTTCTGAAAACTAGAAATAGACCTACTATATGATCCGGCTATAGTACTCCTGGGCATTTATTGAAAGGAATCCAAACCAAACTACCTGCACCTCCATGTTTGTTGCAGGATGTTTCATAATAGCCAAGGTATGAAATCAGCCTAAGTATCCATCAACAATTGAATAGATAAAGAAAATGTGGAGTATATACACAATAAAATTTTTTTCAACTATAAGGAAAATTAAATTTTGTCATTTTCAGGAAAATGGATAGAACTAGAGATCACCATATTAAACAAAGTAGGAGAGATGCAGAAAGGTAAATAGAGCATTTTTTTTCATATATGGAATCTAAATTCAAAAAGAAAAACATCTACTTGTCTGAGACCTGAAAGTAAAAGTGGGGGCTATCTGGAGGGGCTAGGAAAATAGTGAGGGGAAGAGTAGAGGATGATGAAGAAGTGAAGAATAGCAAAGTACACAATATTATTGTATGAAAATACCAAATGAAGCCCAATATATCATATGCTAATTTAAATTTTCAAAAAGTAAAGTAGTAATACAAATTTAAGAAGCAAAAAAAGATCTCAGTTCCTATTGTTCCTCACAAATTTCAGTGAAACACAGTATGAATATAAAGAGATCCACACAAAGTACATTAAGTCACATTGTGTAAAGAGAAAGTCCTAAAAGCAGCAAGAGGAAAAAACACTTATCATATATAGGAAAGCACCAATACAATTCACACTTTGCCTATGATCTATAAGAAGGCAGTATAATGACATATGGAGTTTAAGGAGGTAGAGTGGGGACTGAGAGCTAAAGATTTTATGTACAGCAAAACTATGCTCCAAATATTATAGTGAAACAAAGCCATTTTCTTATTTTGACTTTTTTATTGTTGTTGTTAGGTGCAGTTGAGTCTGTCCTTACTCATAGTGACCCTATGTACAACACAAGGAAACACTCCCCAACACTGTGCCATACCCAGCATTATGTCAGTCCTTTGCTGCTAGTCATAAGGTTTTCAATGGTGGATTGTTTGGGGAATAGATTTCCAGGTTCTTCTAGCTAGTCTGCAGCACCTGGTATTCCCAGGCAGTCTTCCCTCTGAGGTCTAACCAGCCTGACCCCGTTTAACTTCCGAGATCAGAAGGGATCAGATGCCAGGGTGCTATGGCTGTAGACTCTTTTTTTACTAGTAATTTTTAATGTACAACTTAATAGGTCTCATTATGACTTTTCCATACATGCATTTCATTGTACATGGCTCATGTTAACTTCTCCCTTACCCTCTCATGACTCTCCTCCCCATCCCCTCCCTGCCCATCAATGGTCTCCTTTCTGCTTTCTTTTTTATAAGTAAATCTATATACGTACATCCCAATTCTGCCATAAGGCCAACATATGTAATCTTTTTCTCCCATTATCTTTTCTTCTTTCCTCCTTCCCATGTAGTCCATTATCTTTCCCTATGTAAATCCTATCTGCTTTCATGATCTACATGTTTTAATAAAGAATATATATTGAAATTTAACATCCACATGTGAGAGAAAACATGACTTTTATCTTTCTGGGTCTGCCTTAATTCATTTAAAATGATGATCTCTAGTTCGATTCTTTTTCCAGGTAATCCCATAATTTTATTCTTCTTTATGGATGAATAAAACTCCATGATGTATATATATATCATAATTTCCTTATCCACTCATCAGTTGATGGACACCTAGGTTGATTCCATATCTTTGCTATTATGAATAATCCTGCAATAAACATGGATGAGCTGGTATCTCTATAGATATTGACTTATCTTCCTTTGGATGCATACTCAGGAGTTGGTTTGCTGTGTCATATGACAATTCTATTTCTAGTTTGTTGACGTACCTCCATATTGATTTTCATAATGGCTGCACCAACTTGCAATACCACCTGCAGTATATAAGGGTTCCTTTCTTCCCACATCCTCACCAGTATTTTCTGATGTTTGTTTTGTTTATTATAGCCTTTCTGACTGGAGTGAGATATTTCAGTGTACTTTTGATTTGCATTTCCCTGATGGGTAAGAATATTGAACATTTTTTCATATGATTGTTGGCCATTTGTATCTCTTTAGAAAAGTCTCTGTTCAGTTGTTTGGCCCATTGCTTGATTTGATACTTTACTTTTTTGGCATTTAGCTTTTCAAACTCTATATATTCTAGATATTAATCCCCTGTCTGATGTATAGTTGGCAAAGATTTTCTCCCATTCTGTAGGTTATCTCTTCGCTCTGATAATTGTATCTTTTGCTGTGCAAAAGCTTTTTAATTTGTCAATTCTTCCTATTGTTTCCTGTGCTTTTGGGGTCCTATTCAGAAATTCCTTGCCTGTTGTGGGTTTCCCAGAGGGATAGAGAGTACCCAAACCTGGGAGGTCCCTGGGGCCTGCCTAGCCCTCTTGGAGGACTGGACTCTGTCCTCCAAGGCAACTGACTCTTCCCCCACATCAGGGTACCTCACTCTTCCCCCTTCTCATTGAGTGAGCCAAGATAGGGCTGGCCAGCTCAGGCTTCTTCGAGGCCTGATTGGTTGAGCTACATCTGCCTCCTTGATTGGTCAAACCCTTGCCCTTGTGCTGCCCACAGTCTTTCCTTGATTGGCCAGCTGTCATTCCTTGACAGTTGGATGGCAGTTAGCCTAAGGGGATAAAGGCCCCTGACTTCAGAGCCCAACGGCTCATTCCGAACTCCATCTAGGGATAGCTCAGAGCTTTCACTTGAATACCACCTAAGGAGAGCTCACTCTGTCCTCTGGCCCCATAAGGAACAGAGGCCTGCATCCACCTGACCCACCTAGCCTTTAGCCTACCCTTAGCCTGCCTACTTCTTTACATAACCTGCTTCCTTCCTTGCCTCTGGCTGTCTGCCTGTGTCCACTGGATCTTCTCCTTCTCCTCCCCAACCAATGGATCAAGTGTTTTGATATTTCAAGAGCCAAGCTCAGGGCCTCCGAAGTGGAGAAGACTCCAGGACTGGACAAGCAATGACATCCAGGAGTCCCTACCCCAGCAGCTGGGATAGCAGCTGAGCACCTACCTCCCCCATCAACCTTCCCTGCCCCAGCCATCTTCCACCTACCCCTTCCCTTTCCCTTGTAAATAAACTTGCCTTGTTTCACCACTCCTGAGCTTGGTGCTCTGTTCCCTGGCCTGAGTTCTTTGCAGGATGCAGTGTTGGGGCACCCAGTTGAAACACACAATGTAGAGGAACACAGGCTTAAGTCCAGCTTTCCCCGACACTTGCCTATTCCTATATCTTGGGCTGATTTCCCTACGTTTTCCTCTAGCAGTTTCAAAGTTTCAGGTTTTACATTAAGAGAGTTGTTGTTGTTGTTAGGTGCCGTTGAGTCGGTATCCAACTCATAGCGACCCTCATAGGGTTTTCAATGGCTGAGTGTTTTGAAATTGCCTTGCAAGTGGATTGCCAGGCCCTTGTCCCAGCATTAAGAGAGATAGGGATCTAATTTCAGTCTTCTGAATAAGGATACTCAGTTCATCCATCACCATTTGTTGAAAAGGGTGTCTTTTCTCTGAATTATATTTTTGGCACTTTTGTCAAATATTATGTGATTGTATCTGTATGGGTTTATTTCTGCATCTGCTGTTCTACTCCATTGGCCTACATGTCTATTTTTGTGCCAGTGTTAAGCAGTTTTTGTTACTATGGCTTTGTAGTACAATTTGAAATTAGGAATTGTGATACCCCCTACATTGTTCTTTTTGCTCAGGATTGCTTTAGTGATTCAGAGTCTTTTGTGCTCTTAAATGAATTTTTGCATTGTTTTCTCTATTTCTGTGAAGCACGTCATTGAGATTTTGATAGAGATTGCACTAAATCTGTATATTGCTTTCATTAATATAGCCATTTTTAAAATATTAATTCTTCCAATCCATGAGCATGGGAGAACTTTCCACCTTCTGGTATCTAATCGAATCTCTTTCTTTCATGTTTTAAAGTTTTCATTATAGAGGTCTTTCATTTTCTTGGTTAGGTTTATTCCCAGTTATTTTATTTGTCTTGAAGCTATTGTGAATGGGATTATTTTCCTTGTTTCTTTCTCTGCTTGGTCATTATTGGCATAAAGAAAACTATTGGTGTTTGTATGTTAATTTTTTATCCTGCTACTTTGCTGAAAGCATTTATCAGCACTAAGAGTTTTGTGTCTTTTAAGTATGAGATCAGATCATCTACAAATAAGGATAATTAGACTACTTCCTTTCCTATTTGGATCTCTTTTATTTCTTTCTCTTGTCTTGTTGCTGTGGCTAATAGTTCAATTACTACATTGAATGGCAGTGGAAACCATGGACACCCTTGTATTATTCCTGATGTTAGGGGAAATGCTTCCAGTGTTTCCCCATTTAGTATGGTATTGGCAGTGAGTTTTTCATATATTGCCTTTATTATGTTGAGGTATGTTCCTTCAATCCCCCTAGTTTCTTGAAGGCTTTTTTTCAGAAAAGGATGTTGGACTTTGTCAAAACCTTTTCTACATCTATTGAAATGATCATGTGGTTTCTTTTTCTGAGTCTATTTATATTTTTATTATGTTTATTGTCTTGCATATGTTGAACCAGATTTGCATCCCTGGGATGAAACCAAAGTGATCACAATGTGTGATCTTTTTAATATATTGTTGAAGACAATTTGCAAGTATTTTATTAAAGATTTTTGCATCTAATTTCATTAGTCTGTAGTTTTTCTTTTATGATGTATCCTTTGGTTTTGTTATCAGGGTAATACAGGCTTCATAGAATGAGTGTGGTAGTATTCCTTCCATTTGATTTTTTCAGAATAATTTGAGTAGAATTGGTGTTAGTTCTTCTTTAAAGTTTGTAGAATTCATCAGTGAATCCATCTGGTCCTGACCTTTCTTTGTTGGGAGACTCTATTACTGCTTCAATCTTGCTGCTCCTTATAGGTCTGTCTATGTTGCTTGTATTCTCTTGATTTAATATTGGCAGGTCATATGTCTCTAGGACTTTATAAAACTGATAAAGATTATGGCTTGTTAACCTGCTTTATATGGGCTGGGATTTAGTTCAGTGGGTAGAATGCTTGCTCTATGTGCTCTGAGGCCCTGGGTTTGAACCTCAGCACTACACACACAAAAAAAGTAGAAAGGCTTGGAAGCCCACTCTTGAACATATCAGCCATTAAAAACTCTATAAGTAGCAGAGAAGCATTGGCATAGTTCCAGGCATGGCACAGTGTTGGGGAGTGTTTCATTCTTTTCCATGTAGGGTCAACTATGAGTTGGACCCAATTTGATGGCACTTAAGAATAACCTGCCTTATATGTGATAATAAAGTAAATTCTTCAAGATGAAAGAAAATGGCACTGAATGGTAATGCAATTAGTAATGGTAATGTAATTGGAAAAAAACATAAAGAATGTCAAGTATGTGTAATAATGTGAAAGATTTGATAGGTTTTTTCATTGTTTCCATTAACACCTTAAGAAGACATAAAATTACATGAAAGAATAATTACAGCAATATTAAATAGTAATTTTTAGAAAGGATATGTTTGAAAGAAAATATATTTTGTATGTACTATATACTACAAAATATACTCATTTGGTATATATTCATAATTATATAAGAATTATACATTACACCCGTTTATGTCCATATATATATTTATGCATGTATATGTGTGTGTGTATATACATATATATATATATATATATATATATATATATATATATATGTATGTATGTATGTATGTATGTGGGGCTGGGATTTAGCTCAGTGGATAGAGCGCTGCGCTGCAGTCTCTGAGGTCCCGAGTTCAATTCCCAGCACCCGCAAAAATGGGAGAAGGGCCTGGCAATCCACTCCCAAGGCAATCCCGAAACAGTCAGCCATTGAAAACCCTATGAGGGTCGCTATGAGTCGGATGCCGACTCGACGGCACCTAACAACAACAACAACGTATGTATGTATATGTGTACACATGTACATCTATGTATCTGTAATACAAAGAGGGAGAAGTAGAAAGTCTTTTATATTTTAATGGATTTACATTAGAATTAGTAGTAATTGGAAACTAAAATAATTGTGATGAAGTTATATATTCATTACTATTTCTGGAGAAATAACCAAGGAAATAACTTTAGCTTGATATGTACTGGCATATGTCTATAATCCTAGAGAGTAGAGAGACTTAGGAAGGATGATCAAAGTTTCAAGTGAGGGGCAGCATCCATAACTTAGCAAGACCCTGCCTAAAAAAAAAAAATGAACTAGTGGTGCAGCCCAGTCATAGATCACTTGCAAAGTATGCATGGGGCCCATGGGGCCCTGGGTTCAAATTCAATTAAAAAAAGAAAAGAATTCCAGTACAAATATTTTTTTCAACAAATAAATTGGTATGCTGAAGAGATACATATATATATATATATATATATATATATATATATATATATATATATATATATATATAAAGGGCAATGGGGCAATATAGAAAAAACTAGGAAAAAACACAGGAAGCATTTGCAAAATAAATCAAAACATGAAATATGAATCCAATTGAAAGTAGCCTATGATTAACCAGGAGCAGTATAGTATTTCATTCATTTTTTTCTGTTATTGTGATAGCCCTCCCTAGACTGCATAATTTATAAAGAAAATAAATTGATCTCTTGCACTTATCAAATGTGGGAAGTCTAAAACCAAGGTGCTTGTCACCTGGTAAGGAATTCAAAATCTTGTAAGCTGTCACTAGAAAAAGAATAGAAAAAACTATAGAATATAAAATATATAATAATATAAAAATAAGAGCAGAAATTAATGAAATAAAATAAAAAGCAATAGAGAACCTCAATGAAACCAAAGATTCATTCTAAGAATAGATCAAGGATTGGCCAACAATACCTCAGGGACCAAATATGTTTTGCATATTGGTTTCTACTAAGTTTCACTGAGTACCAAATAATACAATACAAAATGTTAACATAATAAAGGACAAGGAAAAACTTATAAATATCTCAGGAGATATAGACTAATTTACAAATGTGTAATAGAAAGTCACAACAAAATAGATGAATATAAGGGATCTTTGTAAGGCTCCTAAAGTATATCTATGAAAATTCAAAAATTAATATCATAATTAACAGTTAAAGATTGGCTACTTCCCCCTGACATTAGCAATATGGTAAATGCCTGGTCTTATTACCTCTATTCAATATTGTGTTCAAATTTCTAAGCAGTGAAATAATGTGAAAATGAGAAAGAGCAGAAAAGGAATGAGAAAGGAAAGAAGAAAGAATTTAAGTCATCACTACAGAAAAGAAAAAAATGATTTATTTGCAGATGATATAATTTTTTGTATATACAAAATACTAAGGAATTTATCCCAAAGGATAGGAAATACTAATACTCATAAAGAAGCTTACCATGGTGGCAAGATCAGGATCAATTATACTTAAAAAATAAGATAAATTGCATTTGTATATAAATCAATGAGTCACATAAAAATAAAATTAAGGAAAAAATAGTACAGTATCCTTCCAGAAGAATAAAGCACTTAGGAATAAACTTAGAAAAAGAAATGTAAAACTTACAAATTGAAAACTAATAAATATTAGTAAAAGAAATTTAAAATAAATCTAAGAAAATAAAAAATTATGTTAATATTTTGGAAGACGAAATGGTTTCAAATCTACAACTCTGTAAAACAATCGACAATTTTATTGTATTCCATATCAAAATTATAAAACTATTTTTGTACAAATCAACATACTGATCTTGATATTTATGAAGCAGTTAAAAACATAGGAAAACCAAATAATTTTTAAAAAGTAAAACAGTTTTGATGAGCTAAATTAAATTTTATGATACCCTATAAAACCAGTGTAACCAAGAAATGTAGCCCTTGTACAAAGATGAAACAATATAGCAATGGGATTGAGTGTGTAGAATTAACTTCTTACATTCATGTCAATTGATTTTTGACACAGTTTCTAAGACAATCCAATGGGAAAAGGATAGTATTTTTAGCAATTGATGCTGGGAGAATTGAATATACACATGCAAAACACCCGCTTAGATTTTATAGTATAGTAGATAGTTAATCCAACATCAATCACAGATGAACTCCCTAATTTAGCATTTTGGTAAGGCAGGTCTATTGATGATATATAAACTCTCTAAGTTTTTGTTTGAGAAGGGATGTCTTCATCTCTGCTTCATTTTAAAAGCATATATGGCATTCTTCTTGGGCAAGGGCTTTTCTTCTTTTCAGCACTTTTCGTATCATTTTACTCTCCCCTGACCTAACAATTTTGCATCACTCTGACTAAAAATATCTGAGGAAATAACTTAGAGGAAGAAAGATTTACTTTGGCTCATGGCTTCAGAGGGTTTGGTCCATGGTTGTTTGGCTCCACATGCTTGGGCAGAACATCAAGGTGGTGAGATAATGTGGTGAAGGCTGTTCTTTACTAATTGGCAGAGAGGAAGCAGAGGGAGACAAAAAGAGGACAGTGAACTGATGCCTCCAATTATGCTCCTCCAATTCACCTACTTGCTCCAGCTAGGCCCCACCTCCTCATGTTTCCAGAACTTTCTGAATTAGTACAACCAGTCTGGGACCAATTGTTTACCACATAAGCTTGTGGGGGACATTTCATATTCAAGCCATAACAAAAGTGAATGCCGAAAAATCCACAGATATTCATATGGAGGTTCTTTTATATATGGCAAGTTGGGTTTTTTTTCATTTACAATTCCTTATGTCTTTGACTCTCAACAACTTAACTATAAGTAAGTGTCTTATTGTTGACTGCTGTAAATTCACACAATTAGAACTCTCTGGGCCCCATGAATAAGGATGCCTATTTCCCTTTTCAGATTTAGGGTATATAAGGTCATTTCTTTAAATAAGTTTTGGATTCTTTTTCTTATCCATTCATTATGCCCTTAATGTGTATATCATTTCACTTCATACTGTCACATTGTCATAGACCTAAATGCCAGAGTGAAAAATAGAAAATCTCTAGAAGAACATATATGAAAAAAAGTCTTCTGACAGCATAATGAAAATCTTTCATGTTTCAATAGCCTTCATTAAAAAAATCAAAAAGGAAACCAAGGATAGTCTGCTAGCCTGAGGGACAGGGACAGTAGTTAAAAGTAATATATTTTACATACATGATTTTGTATTTAAAACTATATATTTTACATTATATTTTAAAATAATATAATTTACATACATCCAAAGTGCATAGATTTACAATTCAGTAACTAGAAAACAGCCTGCAGTCCTACCACTGTGGCATCCGATTCTGTCAGATCTTGAAAGCTAAGCAGGGTCGGGCCCGGTTAGTACTTGGATCAGAGACCGCCTGGGAACACCAAGTGCTGTAGGCTTGGGAGAAGGACCAGGCAACCCACTCCCAAAGATCAATCCGCCATTGAAAACCCTGTGAATAGGAGAAAAGCACTAACAATACTGGCCTGTTGTCCATAAGGTCTCTGAGTCGGATACTTAACAACAACAACAAGAAGAAAGCAATCCAATTAAACAATGAGTAAAAGATTTGAGTCAAATTTCACACACAACACACACACACACACACACACACACACACACTTATGGTTAATAAAGACATGAAATTCCCAATCAATATAAATTGGAGAAACATTAATTTTAAGTTACAATAAGTTATCACTATATGTGATCTATAATTATTGTAATGAAAAAGAAAGCTAATACAAGTATTGGTGAGGATTTAGAGAAAAATCATTTATTGCTGGTTGTTGTTGTTGTTAGGTGCCTACTCATAGCGACCCTCATAGGGTTTTCAATGGCTGACTGTTTCGGGATTGCCTTGGGAGTGGATTGCCAGGCCCTTCTCCCATTTATTGCTGGTAGGAATAGAAGAATATAGAATAGTACAGGTGTATTAGAAAAAATTCGATAGTTTCTTAAAAACGGCTACAAATAAATTTTCCACATAGCCTAGAAATTTTACTCATAGGAATTTACTCAAAGGTAAAATATGTGCATCCATACAGAGACATGCACTTAGATTTTGCAGCACTGTTTTTCAAAGACTAGAAACCATTAGAATAGCTGTTAGCTTACAAATGGATAAAAATTATGGTAGATTCATACCATGGGATACTATTCAGTAAGAGAAAAAAAACCAATTATTGATATTATGCTACATTACAGACAAATTTCAAAAAGAAACCATACGTGCTTAATGAGATAGTATAGCCACTTTGAAGAACAATTTCAGAAATGTAGTGAAGTTGAAGATATTCAAACCCTGTTGCTGTTGTGAGGTGCCATTGAGTCTGATCTGACTCAAAGTACTCTCATAGGGTGTTCAATGGCTGATTCCTTCAGGAGTGGATTGCCACTTCCTTTTCCTGTTTTTCCAGTGCAGGAGATTGAACATGGGTCCTCAGAGAGTGTAGTGTGGCACTCTACCAACTGAGCTAAACCAGAGCTCATTCAAACCCTAGGTCCTAGCAATTATTATTTTACTTGTAAATGTAATTTCATGCTGTCCAAACTCGCGTGCATGGAAATCATTGATGTCTTGGTAAATCTAGATTCTTATTCTTTAGGAGTTTAGCCTGAAGTTTTGCCTGTTAAGTGGTAGCAATTTTGTTCTTCCATGATACATATATGCTAATAGATATGTAGAAGAACGTTTGGAACAGCACTCTTAATGATTAAAAATAAAATAGGGCCACAGAAAAGTTTATCAGTAAGAGAGTGCCATGGCCCATGCCTGTAATTCTAGTTACTAAATAGGCTGAGGCAGGAGGATCACAAGTTCAAGGCCAGAGGCAGCCGGCACAATTTAGCGAGACCCTATTATTGTTGTTGTTAGGTGCCTTCGAGTCCGTGTCTGACTCATAGCGACCCTAGGTACAACAAGCCAAACACTATTGTCAGTGCTTCTTTCCTATTCATAAGGTTTTCAGATAGATTTTAGGAAATGAGTTGCCTGGTCCTTCTCCCAAGCCTTCAGCACGTGGTGTTCCCAGGTGGTCTCCCATCCAAGTATTAATTAAGCCCGACCCTGCTTAGCTTCCAAGATCGGAGGAGCTCAGATGCCACAAGGCTGCAGGCAAGCAAGAGACTGTCTCAAAAAAAAAAAAAAAATGGACTGGGGTTCAGTGGTAGAGCACTTGTCTAGCATGTACAAGGACCTGGATTTAATCCCTAGCCCTGAATAATAACAACAATAATAGTAATAATTGTTGGGATTCCTAGAGAGTACCACCATGATAGGGATAGGGGCCTATATAGCCAGCCTGGAAGACCAACATTTATCCTCCAAGGCATGAGAGCCCCAGGGGATCTAGAGGACCACAGTGGCAGGGACCTCTCTGGCCTGCTTGGAGGACCAACATTTATCCTCCAGGGCCAGTGACCCTTGGCATACCTCCTGGTCCTTCACTCCTCCCCCTCCCATCAAATGACAAAAGATGGCCCTGACCAAGCCAGCTGTGACACAGCCATCTCCACCACGATTTACCATCAGGACCCCCTTGATTGGTCAATAAGGGAAACCTACTGGTTGGCATGGCCCATGAGTAACCCACTCATCCAAATTGTACCCCAAATTCACCTTCTTTAATAATTGCCCCACATGGCAGGTATGACAGGTAAACTGTCATACCTGTCAGGGAATGCACCCTGATTGGCCACCTCCCAGAACAGATGCCCATCCCCAAAAGTCACATAAACAGGCCACTGGCCACCCCCTAGTCACCCTGCTGTTCTCCACCTGCTATCTGGACCCCATCATCTTGAACCAGCACACCCTAATTCTGTGGCAGACCTTCAGGCAAGACTCCATGTCAAGCTCAGGGGCCCCAAAGAGCTGAAGGCACCTGGCAAGACACAAAGAGCTCCCCAATTCCTCCCCAGCCTGGGAAGGAGGGGAGAAAGAAGGTGAGCGGCGAGAGGCAAGACCAGTGGATCTCCAGTGCCATACAGATACTATCAGAGCTGATTACCATAATATCTTAAAGCTGAAGCACCATTAAATCAGTAGCAGTCCATGCTGCAAGTTTCTGAATTCCCACTTTTAAAAGGCTGCTTGCTGGTTGCTCCTCTTTGGAGGAGCAACTCAATAAAAGTCACTGTCCTATTTTGTTAAGAAGGCTCCTGAAGTCCTTCCTTTGACATCACCAGGCAGGCTCTTACCCTAACCCCAAGGGTCCTGGGACATAACTGGTGTCAGGGCAAGGCCCCGAGGACATAGCCAGGCTGGAGCCAAACCCTGACAAATAATAATAATAATAAAGTATAAAAATAAGTTGACATGTTTATACTAAGAATTATATAGTAACAGAATCAATATTTAGATGAAATATTGTTTAGTAGTGAAAACAAGTGCCAATATATATCTACATAAATACATTGATAAAATTAATTTTGTCAGTAATTTTGACAGAAAATATCAAGTGCTGAAGAAACAAGTATATTGCAATTTTTTTGAAACATTTTAAACAAATTGATAAAGCATGATTGGAAATGTTATAAATATTACTCACACATATACTGTACATAATAGTGGTGTGAATAGAAATTATGAACACAAGAATTTGAAGATATTTTAATGGGATGGAGGAAGAAGGAAACATATTAAGAAGAGGTTGTCACAAAGCTTCAATTGTACTTAGATGAAGTTACTCTTTTAGTTAGACTGTATGGGTTATGGTTATTCAATGCAGTTTCTGATGCACCCTTTTAAGTATTTCATAATATTTAATATAACAAGAAGTCTTGTAGGCATAAATTTAATGAGAAGTATACTATAAATATATATTGTTGTTTTGTTAGGTGTTGTCAAGTCAGATCCATCTCAGAGTGACCCTATGTAAAACAGAATGAAACACTATCTAAGACTGTGTCAGACACACAACCTTTTAATGTTTGAGCCCATTGTTGTAGTCACTGTATCTTTTCTCATTTAGAGTCATACCATAAGCTATTGGAGGTGAGAATTTCTGAGGTAATTTAGCAATCCTTTAGAGAAGAGGTGAGTCATCTGCATCTCTCAGGGATCTCTTGCTCAGAATGTTTGGGGCTGTCAAGAGGCAAACAATCCACATTCAGAATCCACTCTTCTAAGCAGACCATGTCTACTCCAGTTGGATCACTTGGACCCAACAAGGAAACAGAGAACAAATAGGGAACTGGAGACCCTTAGAAATTAACAGGAATGTAAAGAAGTTCATTGGTTCCCAATAGCAGGGAATAAAGCTGTTCCCTCTGCAGGAGATAATGGAGGAGACACGGATTTCAGTCCAAAGGCTGAGTGATTGGGCAGAGGCAGGGACTTATTAGACCTATCAGCATGAAATGGGGCCACAGGAGAAATATCACCTGAGCCCAAGGAAGGGAAGGAAATGCCAGATTTGTTGGTTCTTTTGGCAGTCCATGGTATATTCAATATTCATCTCCAGCATCATAATTCGAAAGCATCAACTCTCCTCCCATCTCCCTTACTCAATATCCAGTTTTCAGAAGCATATGACACAACTAAAAATACCATGGCATGAGTCAGGTGTACCTTTGTCTTCAATGTGACACCTTTACTTTTCATCATTTTATACAGATATTTTACAACAGCCTGTGCAGTATGTCTTTTAATTTCTTGACTTCTGCTTCTACAGGTGCTCATTGCAGAACCAAGTAAAGCAAAATCTTAGACAACTTCAAACTTTTCTCCATTTACTGTGAAGTTACATACTGATCTAGTTGTAAGGATTTTTATTTTCTTGATGCTGAGGAATAATCCATACTGAAGGCTCTGTTCTTTGATCTTCATTGGTAAATGTTTCAAATCCTCTTCTCTTTTAGCAAGCAGAGTTGTGTCATCACTGAAATGCAGGTTGTTGATGAGCCTTCCTTGAATCAAGATGTCACATTCTTCTTCAAAAGGTCCAGCTTCTCAGATTATTTGCTCAGCATAGACATTGAAGAGGTACGCTGAAAGGATACAGCACTGACACATATCTTTCTTGATTTTAAATCAATGCTTTTTTTTCCTGTTCAAATGACTCTCTCCTGGTCTGTGTATAGATTCCTCATGAGTACAATTAAGTGCCCTGGTATTACCTTTTTTTCAGTATTAGCCATAACTTGTTATGATACACACAGGAAACTGCCTTTGCATAAGCAATAAAACATAGATAGAAATCTTTCTGGTATTTTCTGCTTTTGGCTAATATCCATTTGACAGCAGTAATGATGTCCCTGGTTCCACACCCTCTTCTGAATCTGGCTTGATTTTCCAGCAGTTCCCTGTGTATATACTGTTACAGTCACTTTTGAATGATCCTCAGCAAAATTTGACTTGCATGTGATATTAATGATATCAGTCAATAATGTCCACATCAGAATTAGGAATAATATGGATTCTGATTCTACATCCTGCTCTCTACCAATACCCACCATTTGAATTAAGTTTTTTAATCTCTCAGAAATGGACTATCCTCACATGTACTTAAATAGGGATGACAATGCCAGTCAGCCTTTTATGGGGTGAATGTTACCACCTTGAATCTGGTAGATTCTTACTGTATATATTGCTCTCATTTCCTAATTTCATTAATCCAGATGTTCCTCATTTCTTCTCCATCTATGAGAAGTTCATCCCTTTATAAGGTCCAATTGGAAGTCTCTTTTTCAAGATTAAATCTGTGTGAAAGTCAGGAGCACTGCTTATTCTGACATCTCTTTCTACCCTGCTCATTCTTTAGTGTTGGTATGGAAGTTACTCAAGCAATTAAAGATAGAGAATGTAGAGGACGAAGTATTTAGGGAGGGAGCATCATTCACACAATGGATCCAATGCTTCCTGCTCCCCTCTGTTATGATCAGTTGCAGAGTATTCACTGTTCATATCCTTCTGGAGCTCAGGACCAGCAGCCACAATACTATGGTTGAAATCTTGCCTCTACTTCTCCATAATTCAGGGACTATGGGAAGATTATTGAACATCTCTCTTTTGCAATTGTGCAATATACAATGTAGAAGTAAACAGTATCTGTCTTACAGGGATATGGTGGAAAATTAGTTTGCATGAGATGTTTTCAGCTGTCTAGTGCATGAAACACATGAAACACAAGGTAAATGTTATCAACTGGATGTACAGACAAACAGATAAGCTTTGAGATCTCCCAACAAATAAGTCATTCACACACACACACACACACACACACACACACACACACACACACACACACATATATATATATATATATATGCAGCTGTAGCCCTGTGGCATCTGATCCTGCCAGATCTCAAAAGCTAAGCAGGGTCAGCCTGGTTAGTACTTGGATGGGAGACAGCCTGGAAACACCAGGTCCTATAGGCTTGGGAGAAGGACTCAGCAACCCACTCCCAAAAATCAATCTGCCATTGAAAACTCTATGGACAGCAGAGAAGCACTGACAATAGTGTTTCCCCTGCTGTACTCAGGGTTGCTATAAGTCAGATGCCGACTCGCTGGCCCCCAAGAACAAATATATATATATATTCATTCATATATAAAAATATATATACACACATATATATAATTTGCTTATTTGTTTATTCATCTATTCCTTTTTATTTTATTTTTATCTTTCTTTTTCTGTCCCCTGGAATTGAGTCCAGAGCTTTGCACATGCTAAGTAAGTGCTCCACCACCATGATGCAATCCCAAGTCATTTTCAATTTTTATTTTCTTTGTTTATTTTGAAACAAAGTGTCACGAAGTGCATAGTTGCCTCTGGCTTCAAATCCACAATCCTCCTGTCTCAGCATCCCAAGTCACTGGGGTTATAGGGATGCACCATGACACCCGGTCCACTCCTTTTTAAAATATTATTTTCTCATCATATTTATTACCACAGGAAAATTTATACAACCATGTTATTACTCACATTCACTTCCCAAAATATTCCTAATAGTCCTAATTTATTTCCTAGGTGGCTTTCCTATAATAAATGGCAGACATCTATATGAAAATAAACACATTTGACTGAAATGAGAAAATGGAAATCTTATCTATGATATGTACCTGTATGTATTTAAAAACTACCTAGCTTCCACATGTGAATGAAAAAAGTAAACAAAAAAGATAAAAACTACATTTGCATATACACTGTCTTTGTGTATTTCCTTCCTATTATAATAAATTTGGGGAAATTTAAGTATCAAATAGATAATGTTTGTCTTTTTTTGCAAGAAAAAAAAAAGGACAGATAAATGTATGTTCTAAGGTCTGTCGTATATTCTTTTTCTTTATTATCTTTTCTTGTAAAGAGTTTTGGTCCTTTAATTCCCCCTCCAAAAAATTCTATGTATTCCTTCCATACTCTGTCATTCTGTGTAGCTGGTAGTCTACACAGGAGAGAAATAACTTATAAAGGAGTATACACTGGCAGAGGCCCTGCCTCACTGTGAAATCACAGTGTCTACACAGGAGAGAACTTACAAAGGAGTCTACACTGGCAGAGACCCGGCCTCACTGTGAAATCACTTCTACACTGACAGGTTCATAGCCTCATATCTCTTATACTTGGCTCCCCTTCACCTTGCCAATGGGACAATTTTCAAAGTAAAGCTTCACACATCCACCTTCCAAGGAAGCCATGAGTTTGATTGTCTTGGCTCCTGCCTTTCAGGTATTCTAATGAACACCTGTCAGTTTTAGATCAATATAATTTAAAGCACTGTTTGTTTATCTGCTTCACCTCTCTCCCTTGCGAAATAAAGGTTCTGGTACTACCCACTTCCCAAACTGCCCCCACACACTCCTACCTGCAAAGGCACATCCAGCAAGGCTGTTTTATGTCTAATTTGTATATCGTGATGAGAAATGAGAGAATCTTTGACAGAGATCATTAATTTTATAGCTGGTGTTTCAAAAAGTATTTCCTAGGCTATTTACATCTCTTCATATTAAGATCTGAGAAAATGAGTCTGCTGAAGATATAAAACTTGAAAGGAAAGTGTGTTTACCGTCCCCCCCCTAAAGATAATTCATGGCTCAGAACAGGTCTTTATGACTCATGATCAAATATATTCCTGGGGCTGAATTTGATGTTTACTGCAATGACACTGAATGTCTTTGGGCCTTTTGATTCAAAGACATTTGCCTTCCTGTAGGTTTTCAATGCTCAAGGTGAAATTTTTATAATCTGTCTTGGCAGACACAATCAGTATTTGAATTAAATGGTATGTGTTGTAAAATATTTTTAAGATAGCAAAAATTATTTATTCTAGGAGAAGAGAAGCCAAAAGGAATCCCAGAGGTTATATACTGTCTTCTTATTGTTTTGATAATTAAGATAAATAAAATCTGAATGGCTGAGCAGTACAAGGACAAAGTACATTCTAGCTCCATCATCTTTACAATGTCTGGTATACATTCTCACTTGAATTTATTTATTATATAATGAAAGAACTTCTACTATTTCTTATCATCTTTTCTTCCTATTTTTTCTCTTTTTCTAACGTATGCTTACTGGCCATTTACTGGTTAATCAATTAGATTATATAAGTAGAAGTTAGGATCCTGTTCAGAGGTGCTGTAAAAGGACCAGGACCAGTATGCGTTTGGAGGGTTGGGATCCCTGTTTTATTCAGAATAAACCAGGTAAAAGCTAGAGTTATATATGTCTCTCTCTCTCTCTCTCCATATATATATATATATATATATATATATATATATATATATATGCACACATCTTTGCTCAAGATGCAAACTGATTTGTCACATTTACATTCCCTTCCTTCAAATTTTGGTGAAACAATAGAGAAAACCCACAAAAGAAAAGATGTCAGGGTTTTTGATGATATTTCAGAAGATATCAAGAGGGCCTGAAAACTGTGATAAGAACTTGGCCCCGGGAAGCAGAAGGGAGGTGGGAACTGAGGTGATTCTTTCCATAGCAAAGAAGAGCTGGTATAATATTGCTGGACAGAGAAAACCAGAGTGGGAAAGGAACAGAGATCAGAAGTGTGAATTAATCAGACATATTAGATTGCCCTTCTCTCCTCATTCCCCAGGCAGAACCAGAGGCACCAGAGAGTTCATCACAATCCACCATGAGAGGATTTGCATCCAGGGCCATTTTACTACCTGCCTGGGCAGAGCCAGCCCACCTAGTCTCTACCTACCCTAAGGACTTAGGCTTTGCCATTATAGAGTGGAAGAAGCTCAACTATGCCCACATCTATGTAACTTTGAAGCACTTAAAATGAAATCATTCATCTCAAACAGACCATTCAGAAGTACAGGCTCATGATGAGATCTCTGCTGTCTTCAGACACAGAAATCTCAGCTTCTAATGCTCATCAACATTTCCTTTCATCCCAAACTATGAATGAGTATCAAAAAGACCATTGGACATGAGAACAAATGCAAAAATAACAAAAACAAAATGGAAAAAATTCAGAAACAAAGCACATGAACCCAAATTAAAACAAGTATTGAAGAGAAATTAAGAAAATTTAGGGGAAAAAATATCCTCTAGATGAAAAAAAGTATTTATTAGCAAAGAAATATTGTCCATCCATCTGCTGTGGTCCAGGCACTGTAGTAGTGGAAAGGATAAATCCCACTAAGCAACGCATATGAAACATACTCTGCCTCTGTGGAGTTTATTTTCTAGTGAGGACAGTGGACATTAAAGAAATTAGCAAATAAAATACAATTTCAGTCTGCAGTGAGTACTAAACTCCTAATCAATGAGGATAAAGATCTAAAGAGTTGCAAGCAACACCACTGACTCTCTACGTGTTGGAGAAAACAAATGCACTAATTGGATCTCAAGAAAGTCTAAGAATCAGGCTTGTGCAGTGACCAAATCCAGCCACAAAACCTGTGTAGTAGGGAAACCAATGAGGTGACCATTAGGACACACCAGAAATTGCTGCAACTTCTACTTTAGGATTGTCAATAAGGCCCCTTCTTCTGCCAGGGACACTGGGGAGTCCCAGTTCTGTTGCATGTTTAACTTCCAAGTTAAAGTCTAAGGTAGATACATCTAACAGAGTCTTGGTTTTCTTTGCAACCAGAAGAGCAGTAACTGTAATATGCAGCATTTTTAGTTCTAGAGTGTGAGGCAAACTCTGGTTCTGAGAAATAAGATGTAAAGGGTTAAAGATGTTGGGCCAACACAACAAGGTCAAACACCTTGCATGAAGGCTAAATGGATCAGGCTGCAGTTCTCAGTCATGTTTCCATCTTCCTTTGCCTTCAGTACCTTTGTTTCCATATGTCAAAATGAAATAATAAGACTCTATTATGGCTGAAGTCCCTTCCATCTTTTACATTTTAAGACACACTGTCTCAAACAGAAAATAAACAAAGAGACACTGTTCATATATGACTTTCAGAAAGTCGATAGATGGGGGAAAATAAGAAGAGATTTTCCTAAACCAAGCTAGAAATTTAGTGTCATGCTTCTTTGGAGAATGACAGGATGCAGACCTGCAAAATAGGAAGAGAGAGAGAGAGAGAGAGAGAGAAGATATAGCCAGCAGAGAAGCTTACTCATGTAGCTATGAGGCAGGTGAATTATTCTGCTTGAAAACATCAATCAGCCTAACTGACTGATATGAAAAAAAAATACTATAGGTATTTTTTCACTTTGTCCTCATAAGTAGATGGAGGTTTTGCACTACATGAAACTTAAAATGCTGGATGTTTGACCTTGGAGGAGAAAATTCTAAGAAGGTAGGAAGGAATATCATTCATTTGCCTATTCAGTCAGCAAATATTTTTTTCTGCCTTCTGCATTTGCTAAGAATAAAACATACACTCTCACCTACAAGGATTTCCATCCTAGTTATCATTGATTGCAGCAGTATGGCAAGTGCCAAAAAGTCAGTAAATATTGTGACTTTAGAGAACAGAGAAAGAGTATAGCCTGGGAAGTTCATATATGTTAACCCAATTTGGCCAGTCCATGATGCATATAAATTTCAAAACAATATGTTATATGTGATAAATGTACAGCACATATTTTTTATTAGTCAATTAAAATGAATGAAGGAAAAAAGAAAATATGATGTATCAGTTAAGAGGGAGCAAGATAATTCTGAGCATAATCTCCTCAAACCCTTCCAAGCTACTTTCAATCTAAGAAGCAGGAAAAGAAATATATGTACACACGTGTGAACATATGAATACTGTTGTTAAGTGCCATCAAGTTGGGTCTGACTCATAGTCACTCTATGGACAACAGAACAAAACACTCTCCAACACTACCTAATAAAGCACACAATCTTTTTTATGCTTAAGCCCATTGTTGCAGTCACTGTGTCAGTTCATCTAGTTGAGAGTCTTAATTTTTTTTTTTTTTTTTTTTTTTTGCTGACCTGCCAGTTTCCCAAATATGATGTCCTTCTCCAGGGTTTGGTCCCTCTTGACAACATGTCATATGAATATAAATATATGTATATATATATATATATATATATATATATATATATATATCCCGCAGCCATAGCCCTGTGGCATCCAATCTCCTCAGATCTCTGAAGCTAAACAGGGTTGAGCCTGGTTAGTACTTGGATGGGAGACCACCTGGGAACACCAGATAATGTGGGCTTAGGAGAAGGACTGGGCAACCAGCTCCCAAAAATCAATCTGCCATTGAAAACCCTATGAATAGCAGAGAAGCACTGACAATAGTGTTTCGCCTGCTGTATGCACGGTCACTATGTGTCAGATACGGACTCGATGGCACCTAACAACTATATATATATATGTTTGTGTGTGTGTGTGTGTGTGTGTGTATGTGTGTGTATATATATATATATATATATATATATATATATATGCTAAGACAGTATGTTGTCATATCAAGTTTGTTGTGTGAGCAATACCTTGAGTTACACACTTTCTAAATGGTAGCATTCTTTTAAGGCTAATGTATTCAAGAACCATATGTTTCATGTTAAAGATGGAAATTTTATGGTATCTTTAAAGACAAGTAATATTTAGCTCTACAGAAAATACAGGGGGTAGGCTTTCATCTGTTAGGAACAAATTGTTCACTGGGATGAGTTTGATATGAGTCTGATCTGGTCTAGTGATGGTGACAAAATGATGTCAACTGAATAAGCAAACCTCATCAGGTGCAGTGGTGAGCATCTATAGTCCCAGCTAATCAGGATGCCAACCAGGAGGGTCACTTGATCCCAGGAATCCAGGGCCAGCCTGGGCTACATAGTAAGAATCAGTCTTTTTAAAAAAGCAAATTTTCTTTTTGGACTGTAGGTGTGGCTTAGTGGTGGGGTATGTGCTCAGCCCAAACACAGCCCTGTGTTAAAACGCCAGAAGTAAAATAAATAAATAAATAAATAAATAAATAAATAAATAAAAATTAAATAAGTAAGAAACTTACGCATTAAAGAATAAGTATAGAATGCTAGGAAATTAAAATGAGCAGCTCCCTCAAGAGAGTCCATTACTCTTGGTCTGCGGGTGGTGGTGGTAGAAGCCATTAAGGTTGGATTATAAAATACTTTGGAAAAAGAATGGGATCACATGAGATCAACAGGCAGTGGAGGGAGAGTCCAGGAGCTGAGAGGACCAGGAGGGTTTCTGAGGGCCAAGGATATAGGAAAGATGAGTTGTGATAGTTAGGCAAACACCAAGGAAGAGTCCAAACAGAAAAGGTGATTTCAGACAACAAGGATGTCTCTGTGTGAAGACACAAGGACAAAGTTGTTGTTGTTGTTAGGTGCCATCGAGTCGGTATCCGACTCATAGCGACCCTCATAGGGTTTTCAATGGCTGAGTGCTTCGGGATTGCCTTGGGAGTGGATTGCCAGGCCCTTCTCCCATTTTTGTGGTGCTGGGAATTGAACTCGGGGCCTCAGAGACTGCAGCGCAGCGCTCTACCCACTGAGCTAAATCCTAGCCAAGGACACAGAGACAAGGCTTATTTAGAGAACTGCAATTAACTGGGCATGTCTGGATGGCAGGGCATGAATGCATGTGTGTATGTATGTGCACATTTGTGTGTGTGAGTGTGCATGTGTGTGTAGGCATGTGTTTTTGTGTTAGGGAGGCTGAGAGGATGATACCAACCACACCTGGGCACAGTCCAGTAGGAGGAGAAGGATGAGGCTAGGGAAAGGCAGAACCAGATCTTAGGCAATCTTATATAGAATATCATAAAGCTAGAGCCTGGGTTTTACCCAATAGTGTGGTATCATTACAGAGTTTAGGATGTGACTGGTAAGGTGGAGTTAGGGGAGAGAGACAGAAAAAGCTCATCCTGGTCATTCCAGTGATGCACAAAATATTGTGCATATGAAAATCACTGGAAAATCTTTCTCAAGTCACAGAGTCAGACTCAGTGGATCTGTGTAGGACCTAGATTTCTACCTTTGTATCATTTCTAGAAATCAGAAGATAGCAGGCAGTTGGCCCACAGAATATTTTGAATAGAAAAGGTTACAAAGTGATGGTTTAGTTGAAGTCATGAGGGCTTGAATTTTAGATGATAGCCATTTCTATTCACATATTTGGGGTCCTAACCAGGTGATTTCTTGATGACACACACACTTTAACTTCATGTAGCTGTTATAACCACTTAGCAATGTTCACATAACCCTTCACCCTCTGGGTTTCCTCTTCTGTGTGAATCTAGACACCTTCTATTGACAAGCTTCTCAATATAAACAAAAGTTTCAATTACAAATGAGATTGAATGATTTTCTGTAAGAGGAATATAAGAACAGATAACAAAACAGGAGGATGTGTTTTTGCAATACTCACAAAAGTAAGTTTCTCCTCCAAGCTGGAGAGACTGTTAAAATGAAATATGTTCCTTTCCAACCTGTTTAAACATTAATGGAGCAAGGCCACTATTTTCTCTCTTGTCCAGACTAATTTGTGGATACACATTTACCAGTGAGAGGCGTTTTCTTATGCCCCATTTTATCCCTTTTACATGCCCATATGATTCAGTCTGCTCATTGGTTTTAGGTTAAAGAGTGATGGAATGAATAACAGATCCATAGAGGTTGGATCTAGATGTGAAATGTTTTCTCTGCCTCACTTAGGACTTCCATTTCTTCCTATGTCATGTTTATTCTTTCTCTTCCCTTTAATCCATTTGTAGTCTCACTTAGAAAATACTGAAAATATCATCCAAGTTTCTTCTAAAAAGTTAGATGTCTATCAATTTTTTTTAAAAAAAGAAAAGGAGTGAAATATTTCTGTATCAATGAAACTCACTCATTAGGTCATCTGTCTAAAAGTGTGATGGTTCAAAGATTTCACTCTACAATGTAGCCTGCTATATGCCCAGTGTCTACGAGAAGAAACAAGACTCCCCAGGCCAGGCACAAAGGGCATTTACTGCTGATACAACTCACAGCAAGAGCTTCTTCTCCATGGAGATTTTCCATGTCTTCTTGCCCCAGGTCCTCAGGATGAAGCAGAAGGAGACTGTGCATGCATGCACTCTGTGTCCCAGCTGAGAAACCGTAGTTTAGGAAACCCTAATCTTCCACTTGTTTGAAAAACATTGTTCCATATTTGCCACAGAAGATGACATCATCTCACATATACTGGACTGTAAAATAACTTGTCCTTTCTTCTAGGGTGAGACACCACCTCTGTCTTCCCAGGCTGTTGACTTTGCAAATGTCCTTGACAAGACAACTCAGAGAAAAAGAGTCCTTGCTTTTGTATATTAGAGACTCAGAAATGTGAGAGACCCACAGACAATTGTCTCCTACACTTATAAGCTGTTTACTATAATTGAAGATGCACATTATCAATACAAAGCTGACAAATAGAAGTTATTTTTAAATTTTGTTTTGATCAGTTGCCAGATGAAAAGCCACCATTACATTTCTCAATGGAGGAAAGCCTGAAAGAAAGCTTTGGAATTTGAGAGTCCTGAATTGAATTGTGGATCAACACACCTAGATGACTCATGTAGTTGAACAATTTACATGAGCTGTCAAAACCGTGGCTACTGGGAACCTAAGTAAGGGACAAAGACATTTCAGTGGTATGACTCTCCCAGAACAATATCTGAAACATGGTGGGCACCCACTAAGGATGTTTTCCTCTCACCTCCTTCTTGTCTTCACTCCCTCTGCTTACTCCCATAAATAGAGTTCTACGCACCTTCCCACGAAATCCTAAAGAGTCAGGGAAACAGTTCCAAGCCTGCTATGTACTTTTACTTTATACTCTAGCTAATGGATCAGAGAAGAAAAGAAAAAGAGATACAATTGAGAACAGTCTTTTCTGAGGCATAAAATGCAGACATGCTGTACTGCAACTCTTCCTGCAAACTAACCTTAAGAGACAACTGTTGTAGGGATATGTCACTTCACTAGGTTATCTTCAGGCACTTGACTCAGCAGTTAGAAAAGAACACAGACTCTAGCATCACACCTGCCTTCCACCTAACTCTCCTCCCCACTTAGAAACCTGTGAAGTCCTTACACTTTGGTGGTTAAACTTTTCTGTTTACTACTCTGGCTTTGCCTACAGCCATAGCACTGTGGCATCTGATCCCATCAGATCTTGGAAACTAAGCAGGGTTGGGCCTGGTTAGTACTTGGATGAGAGACCACCTGGGAACACCAGGTGCTGCAGGATTGGGAGAAGGACCCAGCAACCTACTCCCCAAAATCAATCTGCCATTGAAAACCCTATGACTAACAGAGTAGTAGTAACAATACTGTTTCACCTGTTGTATGTAGGGTAGCTATGAGTCGGATACCGACTGGACGGCACCGAACAAAAATAACACACTGGCTTTGCAACATGTATCTATTTGGCTGTAAGGATTAAATGAAATGATGTGGTAAAAGCACCTAACACACCAAAGTGTGGGTGCCTAAAAACTTGGTTTCCTTTTCTTACTCCTCTTTGTCTGTATTTATATCACAAATTTATTTAATTGAACACTGAGGACTTCCTGATCATGTATGAGAAACACCTCACTTCATCTTGTTCTTCTTTTCCAGCTATTATCCTAATTATTTTTCTTCCCTTAATTACTGAAATTCTCAAAAGAGTAAACTGGCCCAGTACGCTTTAATTAATTGTTTTAGCATAAATGTTCTACCTAAATCCAATGCCAAATCACCCACTGTGACTGCTTGGCTGATCTTTTTTTTTCATTGTGCTCCAAGCCATGCTTTGTGGTAGGTTATCTTTTCAAAACTGGCCACAGTAATATTTCCAGTCCTTCTTCCCCTTCCAGAATTTGTCACACTCCAGTAAAGGAAAGGTCTATTGCCCTTCCTTATGGGTGGCCTCTGACTGTTCTGACCCACATAAAATATAAGGGGAAAAAAAAATCCCACGAGATTTCCAAGGTGAGGTCATAAAATGAGAATAGTTTCTACCTGGTTCTTTCTTTTTCTTGGTATATTTGTCTTCAAGTTCAGACACCATGTAGTGGAGAGTCCAAGCCATGGAATGAAGCTGTGTTGTGCTTGACCCCTGGAGCCCAGCTAGGGCCCTGGCTGACAGCAAGCACAGGCCACCAGAAGGGAGGGGAAAGAGTTCTGGTGTTCCAGCTCTCAGCTGCCGAGTCCTACCTGGTTTTGCAAATCCTAGCAGAAGCCCAGACAGTGTAAAGCAGAGACAATCTCTTGACTTGTGCCTCACCTGACCCCAGAGGTCCATTAAATTAATAAATGTTTTACATTATGAAATTGTGAGGTAATCTGTTGCTCAGACTTGGTAATTAGAACATACTCGACATAGGGTTGCTATGAGTCGGACTCGACTCGAGGGCACCTAACAACAACAACAACAATGTTACCAACTGTGTTTTCTAGAAGTTTTATCCTCTTTAAGTGCTGGAACATTCTGTCACTCTATATTTTACCCTAGTCTTTTAAGCAGTCCAGGTCTCCTTTGCTCTGGCTCTTTTTCCTGCCCTGTGTGTATGGATACAAAGTTGACAAGTAGAAACAGGTATTTTCTAATTGTACTTTGATCAGCTGCCACAAGGAGAAGCTACCATTGCATTTGTCAAACAAGGCAGCCTGAGAAGAGCTTTGGGGAGCTCCTCTCTAGATCTCCCTACTCTGTCACTGTGGAGAGTGCCTGCCTGTTGGTAAGTCTCTGTATGAGGTCACAGCCATGATAACATTAACAGGCTTTGTGAGGAATGAAGTTAAAGGAGGCTGCCACTCTTAATTTGTGTCATAAACTTCTTGCTTGCCTTGTCTGAACTCTGGTCCACATATGTCTCAAGAGCATTTTTCTACCAAAGCTTCATCTCTGTACCTTGGATTTGTATAGTGAATAGGCTCAGAATTTGTTGGGGTTTGATTCCTAAGTTTGCCAACAAAAATCCATGTCACGGTATGGAATAATTTCAATCTTAAATGCCTTAGTTTTTAACATATAAAATGGATAAAATAGTATTATGTAGTGCAATGGTTTGAATAGAAAATGTTTTCTAACACTAGTGTTTGAACACTGGGTTTCCAGCTGGTGGCACCATTTTGGCAGATATGGAACTTTGGGAGGTGGGAGGTAGGTAGCAGAAGTAGGTCACTGGGGGTGGCCTTTGAAGGTTACCCCAGTCCCAAGTACCAGTCTCTCTCTCTCTGCTCCTGTCCACTGCAATGTGAAGAGCTCTCCTCTGCCTTGAGCTCCTGTCTCTGCCCCATGGTGCCTTCTCCTCCACTATGGTCTGATACCCTCTGAAACGGTTAGCAATAATAAACTTGTCTCCCTTAAGTTGTCCCTGTGAGGTGTTTTGGACACAGTGATGGAAAAGCTAACTAATATATGTGTGCTTCAGAATTAACGAATGAAAGAAAGAAATTAATGAAAATGCAAAGCTTACAATAATGTCTATAACAATGTTAGTTATTATTTTCTATTATAATTGCTTTCACATAGTTACAACTCTGCTTTGTTGCAATTTCCATGTATGTGAATTAGAACTCATTATCTATGCCTAAAACGACACTTTTTCTGAGTCTCTCCACTCTAGATAGTGCACTAATTTTTTAATTTATTTAGGTCCAGATTTAAAATAGTTTTTGAATTATTATTTTTGTTTAGTCACTTTTGGTAGTATTGTCATACCAATATCCTTTGTTCACTTCTCTGTTCAGGTTATCTGAAGTTTTTCATTTATATATTTGATAAGAGCTTGATTGCACTTACATGTATTTCACCTGATTCTCAATGAGATTACCACAGCAAACCACCACTCTCCAACAATGTTGTAAAAAGTATCCATGGCTTTTGTTACCAGATTAGGCTTCTGAGTCTCTTCTCACATGCAAATTCTCCCAAGCTGACTCATTATCTTTTTTGTTTTTTGTCACTGTGCAAATTCATGAAAAATCAACATAGGTTCCTTCTGTCCTAGCCCAGTACAAGGCTATTCAAAAAATAAGCTTAATTAATGTGACCCACCTTATTTTCCACTGACATATAAAGTATCTTTTCCCAATGGAAATTCTTCTGGTTATGGCAAAAAATAAAATAAAATAAAATATTTTTTAAAATTGCTAACTTAAATTTTTGTCTTTGTACATTGTCATTCTTTCAACTGATACACCTGACTCTTTTGCAGCTTTTTCATCTCTAATTGGCTACATTTTGATGTAAGTATTTTTATCACAAGGTATTGTGCAATGTTCCACGTAATTGAAAAGAAGTGTAGGCAGAGGGACTTGTAAGAAATGAACCAAACATATTATGATTATTTTAGTTTTGTTATCTGGAAACTTTGGTGATCCAGAATAACTGCCCACTGTAGAGTTCCAAATAATGTGGAAGTAATTGAGTTTCTTAGACTGAATTAACCAACTCTCTTCTCTTTAGAAAAAAGGTATATTTTGCCTCTTGAGATATACTATGTAAAGGTACATTCTTATGATAGGCTATTGGAAAATCAGACACAAAGTGATATGATTAGTCCACACACATAATCATAACACTATTGAAAAACTCACAGAGGGCATGATGTTATTTTCTGGTCAGATTTTATCTAAATCAACATCTTAATAAAATTATTTGCAATTACTTGAAGCTGTCTTTTCTTAACTTACATGATAATTTAACTCAATATTACCATTCAAATAAGTTTTTCTTTAACATCCTGATAAGAATTTAAGGAATGAACAGATCATATTGAATTTACTAATGATGTCCTTGCATTTCTTAGGCATCTTGAAGGATTAAAACTTCTATATTATCATCATGAGGTATACTGTCTTCTATATCATACTATACTACACTGTACTATGCAACCATCACAGGGAAACACTAAAAAAGTCTATCCTCCAAGTCAATTACAGTTTTATCTGCCTGCTCTATGGAGAAATTTAAATTGAAGATATAGTTTTGCTTTTAAAATCTGTGAAATTGTAGAAAGATTTTTTAAAGGATGTTTGAAAATAAAAAGAATCATAAATGGAAGGCTACCATTTTGACTGATGAAAAAGAGAAAATAAATAATATCTTCGGGAGACATACCAGTAGTCAATCTTTTGTAAGAAAACCTATCTTTCCTCTTGATAATAGGCAGTGGATAAATAACTAGGACTATGACCAAATATACCAATAATTTTTAAGTAAGATTTCTCTAGAGATATAAGTGAAGGATGGGTGACTAAGTATTCTGAATGGCTACCACCAATGTATTCCTCAAGCCACTATATTTGTGCCTGGAATGTCTCTAGTATGAAAATCAATGAAAAGACTTGAGGAGAAGCCTATGTGGTATTTCTTTTCAAGTTGTAGAAATAACATCTGTTCCTTGCCATCATTTTCTATAATACTTAGTGTCAACTATTGTAGGGAAAAATTGGGAGGAAATTGGCAAAAACTCCCAAACTGGGAAAATGGTGTTTGAATATCTGGTTTGTAAGTTAGAAATCTAGCAAAAATGAAAGTAACTTGGTTGCACATTTGTACAAAGCCCTTCCTGATTGGACAATTGGACTGAAAGCTGATTGGCTCAGGCCATTCCGTGGGCGAACTACATAAAGAGCTGCGCTGTGGCAGCTCGACCTTTTTTGGCACAGCCCTCTTTTTGGCACGGCCTTTCTGGCATCCCTTTCTGTGCCTTCTTGCCTGTTCCTGCCTGGACCACCGATGAGGAAGCACCTCTCCCGTTGCTCTCCCCCGGACCTTTGATGAGGAAAAAACGCTCTCCCGTTGCAATCCTCAACAAGGAAAAGAACCTGCTCTCCGTCTGATCACTGAGGAAGCAACAGCTGTCTCCTCCTGACCACCGAGATGACCAACACAGGTGTTTGCCCCTGGAAGGCAAAAGCGCCTGAGGCTTTTCCTTTCTCCCGTCTCCTCCGGGGTCCCAAGGGCCGCAGGAGTCTGCGCCCCTCACCTGAGGGTCCCGAGTGAATTGTGTTTAGTATCTGTGTGTGCGGCGGCACAGCCCCTCCAAACCTCCAGGCCGGGCCGGGAAACGCGTTCCCCACAAACTATTACAACTACTAACAGAAAAATATAACAGCAAATATATTTGCTTCCAGAACAAAATGTATTTTTGATAAAGAAACTACAACTTACTACAGGTCAAGCAACCCTCCCATTGATTTGGGTGGGGAATGCCAGAAATTGAACCCAACACTTGTGCATGCTAATAAGTTGCTCTTCCTCTAAACAACACTCTCAGCTCCACCCCTGCATTTTTATGATTAACATTAGCAATAAAAAATCCAAAATGTCCAAATTCTATCCAATAATTGGAGCTCATGACTTCACTATGGCATGAAGAGTGGTCATGAATTGAAGAATGACCAGCATGCTATGTCTGAAGTCAGATGATAAACAGAAGCTTATTCAGCTAGGAAGCTTTCTCGTGAGGCACTCTGAGGATGAGAGTTGGGTTGCATTCAATTTGTCATTGTTATTAATGATATGGAGAAAGGGACTAACAACAGATAAATTAAATGAGCAGGCAGAAGCAGATTGAAAAAAGTTGCATGCCAATGCAATACAGTGATGGGGGCCTAAGGCAGTCCAGAAGTCCATAATGTACTCAAGAGATGACAGAGCACTGTTTAAAACAGAAAATAACAAGATGTACAGAAACAATACAACATAACAATTCAGAGAAAATGGGGGGCAATAATCAGTTAAAGTAATTAAGACTTAACTAGCCCAGTGTCTATTATAAATATGACTTCAATATGGTCATTAGCTAGGCATCTCTTAACATTTACTTCTCCTTTAGTGTACATTATCACACTTGAAATGTCAAGTTAATATATTCATGTTTATCATAAATAGTTACGTAAATGAAAAAATATATAGGGAATGTATAATTTCTTCTGAAATATGATATAAACTGAAGATAACAAGGTATGACTTAGCAAACAGGCAGCTTCTTAATAATTTATTGTTTTAGGATGCTATCAGTATAGAAATTGTTGACTATACTTCTATGCCTTATGTAGACATGAGAGGCAAGGATCTTCACTTGTATTTAGTTCTGTATTCTTGATTAATAAATTGAGATTTATCGTCCCTATGTGTGGCAATTTCCCACAAATTCACAAACTTGCAGGGCTCTGGACTCACTTCAGAATTGTCTTTTATGTGGTCTAATATGAGGGTCACTATGAGTTGCACCCAACTATATGGCACCTAGCAACAACAACAACAACAACAACACATTTCCTTTCAACTATCTGGTCTATAAAATGATACTCTTGATGTCACTGCTAATAGTAAAAGAGAAAATAGAAAAAAATGGGACTATGAAGAAAAAAGAAAGATTCTTCAGATGGGGATTGGGTTTCACTTTCATACATATTAGGGAGAACTACTCTCATCTCTCTCTGTTGGAAGAAACTAGGATGGGCCTGGAGCCACCAATCACCTTAGCAGAGCCAATGTATTGACTCCCATTCTAATATACTTCAGCAGGTATAGAACAAATAACAAAATAATAAAAATATCAAGAGGCTTCCAAGTTCATCATAGATCCACCAAATTGTGTTGGCCTTGGCTAAAGTAATTACATTAAAACATTCTTGGAGCAAGCATAGCCAAGTATCATATCATAGGCTCTCAGAATGCAAAAGGAGATTGGGTCATCTATATTAACCCTCAAACTAGATGCATGAATTCCAAATAAGTGGCCATGTAGCTTCTTATTGCACACATCCAGTGATAGGGAATTCACTGACTCTCCAGGCACTTTATTCCATTTCAAGACAACTTTAATTATTTGAAAATCCTTTCTTCCATTAAGTCCAAATTTAGCTCCTAATAATTTCCACTTACAAACCTTAGAGCTTTTTCAAGGACTACAAAATAAAAAAGAAAGAAGGAAAAAGGCTCAACAATTCCTCCTCAATACAGACCATTAAATATTTGAAGGGCACAATCATGTCTACCTAAGTCTTTGTCACAGGCTAAATAGCATGCACTGTTGTTCAGCCCTTCTTTACTTTATTGCCTTCTATTGCATGTCCATCACCTACTTGGCTTCTCTCTATCTCCTCACCTTCAGTTTACGTTGGTCATTTTTAAGAGTTGTATTCAGGATTTAATCTGCCTCTACTCTAAATGTGATACAATTAACAAAAAGTAAAGTGGCACTATCACCATCTGGTGCTAAATCCTCAGCTTGTTCTCCTGCCAAAGACAACTCTAGCTTTCCTGGATCCTGTTCTGGCTGGTAACACAGGCTTACTTAATGTTTGGTCACCTTTGTAGGATAGTTTCTAGCCACTTCTCCTCCCAAGTCTCTCCCTTCCACTGAAAGATCATTGGTGTCTTAACAATCTTTAGGTGAAACTGCAATTTCTCAGTACACAGTCCTTTGGCAGAGGAAACACTATGATTTAAAATCAGTTATGTAAAGGTATAAATACTTATTATTAGGTAACTGGCTGAGCCAATAAGGAGGTTGGTAAAGTAATGGGTTATTTGTGTAATGAAGGAAAGGGAAATAGGAGAAAATAAGTCTGACAAAAATAAATAAGTAATAAAATAAAGTAAAACACTTTGCTGGCTCATACATTCACCTGTAGTTGCTCCTAAGAAAATGTGTGATGGGTTAGAAATGTTACCTTAGAAGACAAATCATCCTGTCTTTGAATAATTCTCATCTGCTCTCTGTTGTTGTTGTGCCATTGAATCAAGTCCAACTCATAGCAACCCTATGTACATCAGATGAAACATTACCCAACACTATGGCATTCCTGTCACTATTGTCAGTGTTTCTCTGCCATTCATAGGGTTTTCAATGACTGATTGTTTTGGGAATAGGCTGCCAGGTCCTTCTCCCAAGAATACAGCACCAAGTATTCCCAGGCACTCTCCCATCCAAGGACTAACCATGCCTGACCCTGCTTAGCTTCCAAGATCTGACAGGATTGGATGCCAACTGTGGTAGAACTATAGACATATGCTCTCTGAATTTAGGCCAGTTATAATACTTCTCTAAACCCTAATTTCCTCCTTTGTATAATCTAGAGAATTCTACCACCTAATTCAAAGGTTAGCAATGAGATTTAAATAGTATGATGTATAGAACTAATAAGCATAATTGACCAGTAAGGAGCTCTAAATGCCTAAATGTATACTGTCATTTCCTCTGCCTACTTTAATGATATGGCTCTAGATAGTTCTTGAAGTCTACAGACAACTCTTCATAATTGTGATTTCCCTTAATTCAAACCTCAGTTTGGCGCAATTGGATGCCTATGAATTGTGATTTGAGGGCAGTTGGTAACCTTTGCCTGCGTACATCTTAAATGTATTGCACCCATATACTACTATTCCCATCTGTTATGATTAATTTCTAACACTGTTTTCTCTGTAAAAGCAGAATGACCAGGGATGGTTGAAGAAAAAGAAAGGAGGTAGACACAGATGAGATGGACATCTCATTCCTGATTACCCAGGGATCAGAAATAGGAGGGCTCAAGAGTAGTGAGGCAGGGGAAGAGAAATTACTTGGTTCCCTCTGAGAAGTCCTCAAAGAAATTTGGAATATTTATCCACTATTGTGGACAAGACTAGAATAGAATCTACATGGCAAAATAGGAGATTTTAAAGACTGCAGAAGAGTATTTATCAAAAGGGCATAAGAGATTCATTTTTAAGAAAGATTTGTTTTTAATTTCCAGAAGAGCAATGAGAGCCAGGTAACAAGACTCATGACAGAGTGTTAGATTAAGTCAATAAGCCAAATGCATCATGGAGCAAGTCATAAGACAAGTAGAAGTAAATATGAGATGAAGGATTCTATTTTATTTTATTTCTTTATTTTTCTTCAGTACTGGGAGTTGAACCCAGGGTCTTATATATGCTAAGCAAGTGTTCTTCCACTGAGTTGTATCCCTAGACCTATTTTTATTCTTTAGTCTGACACAGGTTTTTACAAAGTTGTTCAGGCTACCTCTGACCTCAAACTGGGGATCTTCCTGTCTCAGCCTCCCAAGTTGCTAGGATTACAAAAGGTGTGCCACAGCACCCCAGAAGGATGCAGAATGGACAGGAAAAGGTGTGAGAAGTGCATTGCCACTGAGCAAAGATCTCTGGGTAGAGAGGATTTTTAGAGTCCTGAAAGACAGAAAGCAGTAAAACAGATATTCTTTTGAACTGTTCCAGTGAATCTGACTGGTCCCAGAAGACTCTTTGTTGCCCTCTCAATCTCATTTTTCACTATAGATATGTTTGTTGTTGTTGTTGTTGCTAGGTGCCATCTAATTGGGACCAACACATCATGACCCTATGTACAACAGATGAAACTCTATCCCACATTGTGCCATGCCCAGCAGTATGTCAGTGCTTCTCTGGTATTTATAGGGTTTTTGATGGCTGATTGTTTTTTGGGAGTGGGCTGTCAGTTCCTCCTCCCAAGCTTATAGAACCTGGTGTTCCCGGGCAGTCTCCCATCCAAGTACTAACCAGGACCCACCCTGCTTAGCTTCCAAGATGTGATGAGATTGAATGCAAAGGTGGTACTGCTGCAGGCATAGATTTGTATAGGTTGTTTATATCCTATTGGTTCAATTTTGGTAGGCCATTATCCATTTCTTTTATATTTTCTAATTTATTGGATATAATTTTTCAAAATATTCCCTAGTAACCATCTGGATTTCAGTAATACCTGTTGTAATATCCTGCTTTTCATCTCTAATTTTATTAGTTCAGGTCTTGTCTTTCTTTCCTTTGTTTAGTTTGTCAATCTAGTTTTTCCTTTCAAAGAACCAAATCTCTGTTTCAAAATGATTGTACTGTTCTTTTACATTATATATATGTGTGTGAATGTGTCATAGTGAAGCTCATTATTTTGTATAATTAATATATGCTAATAAAAATGAATGAATAGGTAATTTAAAAGGTAAGGAAAAAATTGTAAGTCATGTTGGCCATGAGCTAAGAAACATACTACATCAATTTCTTATATCTTTTCATTAAGATACTTTTTAAAAGTAACCTAGAATTGCTAGGATTCTACTAATATGCATGAGTAGCCTAAATACCAACACCATAATTATCATAGGTATGTTAACTAATAATAATGAAGTTGTCATTTAGACAACAGCCTATAACATAGGAGAGTAGTATTTACCATACCAGTGCCTAAAGGAGCCCCAACTGAATGTGGTTGTTTTCTCTTCCCATATTTTAAAATCTGACTACAGATCCTGGTGGTTCCTGTTCTCTTGGTTTGCTTTTGTGCTCAAATTTTGTTTGTTTACTTTCAAATAGGTATGATTGCTATATTCTTGGCTGTTGGACTCTGGTGCCTATTTCCCATACATGAAGTACTTAAGAGAAATATCCTTTTTCTTGAATGAGGAGTTTACAAAATATTCTTTTCAAGATCAAATTAAATCTATCACGTTAATCATGATTGAATAAAAAAGATTCCATTTCAAAAATGAGCTCTTTGAGTGCTCAATTATGTACCATTTTATTTCTTCAAAAGTCAGCTGTGAGTTTATGAGTCTTTATCAACAGCCTTTGTTTCAGGGTAGCATGAAAAAGACTCCATTGTCATCAATGCACAAACATACACACAAAGTCATAAAAAAATACACACCCTTGGGGCAGAGTAGAAAAGGATCATGTTGCATTATCAGCCTGACCCGGATTCAATTCAAAGTCCCGGAGCTTGTTAGCTCTGTGATTTTGGGCAATGCACTTAATATCTCTGAACTTCAGTTTCCTGGACTGTAAATCTTCCTTAAGTTTATTATGACCATTTGAATAATGCTGCCATAATGCCTAGCAAACATCATGGCTTGTATTATCAACCACACATATAATGAGTTTAGTATAGTGTCATATACAGATGCTATTTAGTGCCCAGTGTTATACCTGTTACTATTTCATCATCATAGGAAGTGTGGATCATCACACTGAATACTGTATTTACAATGACACAGAATAAACCAACTCTGCACAGTGGGATGTGGGTTAGCTACAGAGTTCTTGGACAAACAGAACAGGTGCTGCTCATCTAGGTCAGGACCACATGCACAGGAGGCCTTTGATAAATGCTGATGACAACAGGGATGATTCACACATAGGGAAGTTCCCACAGCAAAACTAAACCCGCAATAGTTGCTTAAGAAATGCCAGCTGCTATCTTGTTCTCCATAACCAGTTTCACAGCTGATGGCTTCATCTATTGCTTCAATCGATTCCCATATCAGTACTGCATATTTATGCTTCTTAAGTGGATTAACTTTATATTAGGAAGTCAGTTTTCATTTTCAACAAATCCCCAGGCATTTTGTTTTGTTTTCTCTTTTTCCAGGGCGTTTAGGCCTTATTGATACATGGCTTATCTAAAACAAACAAAGGGAAGAGTCAAGTAAAAGGAAAGAGATGTCTGTGTTGCAATCCCAGCAAATATGGGCAGATTGAATATTTGCTGCACATGCTGCTCTGCTGACGGGGACTGTCTGTGCATTATGCTGCCAGTGCTGGTGACTCAAGGTTGACAGTAACTACAGAAGTTTGCTGAGAGTGCAGAATGTGGAGATAAAAGGGAAAGAGATGATTTTGTTAAAGAATTTGCCCTCTGTGCACACTTCCAAGAATTAGTACCAGTCTATTTAATGCAAGATCATAGTTCTGTCTTAGCCAGCTTTCAAGATTATACTTAGAAGGCAGGTATGGTGGCTCATACCTATAATGTCAGCAACTCAGAAGGCAAAAGCAGGAGGATCATGAGTTCGTGGTCACAGGCAGCCTATATAACTTATGGAGATTTTTAACTCAAGATCAAAAAATTAAAAAGGGCTGTGGGCACAGCCAAGTAGTAGAGCACTTGCAAAATATGAATGAGGCTCTGGGTTCAGCAGCCCCAGTACCAAAATGTTTAAAAAAGAAAAGAAAATTAAAATTAAGAAAAGATCATACTTCTGAGAAAAGTGCTTGGAATAGGCCAAAAGAGAAAAGAGCAAACTTGTTTAATGCTAGGTGCCTTGGCACAAGCCTATAATCCTAAACACTTAGGAGGCTGAAGCAGGAGGATCGCAGGTGTGACACCAGAGACAGCCTAAACAATCCAGCAAGATCCTGCTTCAAAATAAAAAAAACAAAGAGGGTTGGAGTTCTGCTCAAGACCAGAGCACATGCCTAGTATGTGTGAAGCCCTCCATTCAAGCTCCCTCCCCTCAATACTATAAAATCAACATCAAAAAATGTTTCATATTGTTCTTTTGTTTATTTTTATGAATGGTTACTTCTAATGCCCACATACCCTAGTATCGGTTTGAGATTCTGACAGTTAAGCAAATTCCCCCAAGATTCACTCTTAAAACAAACATACACCCTCCAAAGAGAAGAACAAATAGAATCTTGAAGTACTATTTGACACAAGCTTAAGAAAATCATATTCCTTGTCCCGCAGATTTAGATGTCCTCAAGCTGTTTGCCTGCTGGAAATCAAGCATAAGGTCTCATCTAAAGAGAATATTTCTTCCATCTTCTTCAGAGTGTTTTTGTTGACTTAGGCTTGTCAGCTCTGTGCAGGAGAGCTCTAATATGCTCAGTGTTTAAAGATAGCCTGAGACTTGTGAGGAGGGTAAAACCATGATTGTGATTGAGCAAACTCCTGGTCCTCATGGTGACATTTTGGAGGAATCAACCCTCCCATTCTTCCAGCATCACTTTGCTGAGGCTCTGATACTCTCCTTTTAACAGGTAACTAGAAACTGCAGTCCCCTCTGGGAATGGGCACAGTGATTTGAATTTATTCCATGTAAATGACTATCAACCCACTTTCCTGAGAGTGATTTGGGTCCAAGGGAAAGGGGTAGAGAGAAGAAGATGACAGAAGGTAAAGAAGAAATGAAACCAAGACAGTCTAAGAGATGGTGAAGTTTAAAGGACATTTTCACTACTGTATGAGAAAAAGAAATGCTACCTGCCTAAGAGTTAGAAATTGACATATATTTGGATGCAAACACTAAGGAATATGTTGTTGTTGTTTAGGTGTCTTCAATTCTGTGTCCAATTCATAGTGACCCTACATACAACAGGTTAAACACTTTTGTCAGTGCTTCTCTGCTATTCATAGGGTTTTAAATGGCAGATTGACTTTTGGGAGTGGGTTGCTGGGTCCTTCTCCCAAGCCTACAGTATCTGGTGTTCCCAGGTGGTCTCCCATCCAAGTACTTACCAGGTCCGGCCCTGCTTAGCTTCCTAGATCTGATGGGATAGGATGTCACAGGGCTACGGCTCCAGGCAAGGAGCATAGGCATGATTATTGAAAATTTGCAAGGGAAGAGCCATAAATCTTCTTCTTATTTGTTTAAAAGTATAATTCCCAAGACTGATTTCACTTTATTAAAATAATAATGGCAAACTGGGTTCTGTGGCACATGTTTGTAATCCCAGTGACCTGGGAGGCTGAGGCAGGAGGATTGTGACTTTGAGGCCAGGAGAAGTCTGTGCAACTTAGCAAGGCCTAGTCTCAATTCATGGACTGGCTTTTAGCTTAGTTCGTACAGTGTCCCTCTGCAGTATTTGAGGTCCCGGGTTTGATTCCCAGCACCACAAAAATGGGAGAAGGACATGGCAATCCTGAAGTAATCAACCATTGAAAACCCTATGAGGACTGCTATGAGTTGGACTGCACTCGACAGCACAACAGTCTCAATTCATATGCTTGTGGAAGCTGGACAGTAAATAGGGAGACAGTAGAAGAACTGTTGCTTTTGAAATATGGTGCTGGAGATGAATATTGAATATACCATGGACTGCCAATAGAACCAACAGATCTGTCCTAGAGAAGTGCAACCAGAGTACTCTTTGGAAATAAGGATGGCCAGACTATGTCTTACATATTTTGGACATGTTGTCAGGAGAGACTAATCCCTGGAGATGGACATCAGGTTTGGGAGAGTGGCATGTCAATTATAAAAAAGACGACCCACAACTAAATGGATTGGCAGACACAATGTCTGCAACAATAGGCTTAAACCAAAGTAAAATTGTGTGCAAAGCACAGTGTTGGGGAGTGTTTTCTTCTGCTGTACATAGGGTCACTATGAGTTACTCCTGACTCAATGTAACATAACAACAATAGTCTCAAAAGAATAGAAAGAAAAAGAATTAAAAGATTAAAAAAAAAAAAACAGGGCCGGGGTGCAGTTTAGTGGTAGAGTGCCTGTTGTTGTTGTTGTTGTTAGGTGCCATTGAGTTGAGAGTATTTGCCTAACATACATGAAATCCAAGATTCAGGCACCAGTAGTGCAGAAAATTAATTAATGAATGAATTAAAACAAGATGATATTTTAACAAAATATCCCAGAACCTTGAGTCCTAGGAAGTCAGACTCAGAACATGGAAAACACCCTCCCTGGAAGCATGTTCTTTGTTATTAAATCATTCTACTTTATCTTTCTGCTTAATTTCCCCTGAATTGTGCTTTAGTTTGTTTGGTAAGTCTTTTCATCTTTTGAGGAATAGCCAAATTGTTTCTCAACGTGACTTCACCATTACACTGCCATTAGCAAAGTAAGCCAAATTCTCCACACCTTCCTCAACACTGGCCATCACCTGTGTTCCTCATCATAGCCACACCAGGTGGGAAGAGCTTCCTTGTGATTTCTATCATTTCCCTAATTGCTAATAAGGTTGGACACCTTTCATGTACTGGTTGGCCATTTCTATATCTTCTTTGCACAAATGTCTATTCAGCTCATTTGCTCATTTTAAATTGGGTTATTTATCTTTTTATTATTACACTAAGGAGTTCTTTTTACATTCTAGTTACTAGTTTCTTACCAAACATATGACTTTCAAATGTATTCTCTCATCCTACTGATTGTCTTTTCACTTTTTTGATAGTATCGTCTACAAAACAAATGGGCTTATGCTTAGATCTATGATCTACTTTAATTAATGTTTGTGTAAGATATAAGGCTATGGCCCACCTTCATTCCTTTGAGTGTAGAAAGACTCAGTCCTATTTGTTGAAAGACTACTGTCTGTCTGCTTAATTGTCTTGGTAACTTTTTTGAAAATTACGTCATGATATATGTGTTTTTTCTAAATCCTCATTTATGTTTGCCTGTGCTCATACCACTGCCATATGATCCCATCAGATCTCAGAAGGTAAGCAGAGTTGGACCTGGTTAGTACATGGATGGGAGACTGCCTGGGAACACCAGAAGCTGAAGGCTTGGGAGAAGGACCCAACAACCCACTCCCACAAATGAATCAGCCATTGAGAACCCTATAAATAGCAAAGAAGCATGATAATAATATTTCACCTGTCGTACATAGGGTCACTATGAGTCAGATACCAACTTGAGGGCACTTAACAACAATTATATTTAACTAAAATATATATGTTATGTGTCTGTCCTTATTCTGGTGCTACATTGTTTCGATCACCATGGCTGTAGTGTGTTCTCAAACTGAAAAGAATGAGGAGTGACTGTTAATAAGTGCAAGATTTCTCTTGGAAGTCATGAAATGTTCTGAAGCTCTATAGTAGTGATGATGGCACAACTCTGCCAATGTCCTAAAACATTTAAATATGTATATTTTATGATGTGTGAATCATATTTCAATAAAGATGTTCACAAAGGCAAGAAATGCTTCCCAGAGAAGCTGAGGTCCCATCTAGTTTTTGGTATAAGAATTTGCAGGTGGAAAAAGAAAAAAGATTCCAGGGAAAGTACCTAGGGTGAAAATGTTCAGTGATCTGGGACCACATTGAGCGCTCAGGAGACTCAAAATAGTTCAGAATTATTTAAAAATAAACTAAAATAAAATCTTATGGGTTATAGGGTGGGAGACGGAAGAAAAACTCCATTGAGGATCTCATTGTAGGCAATAGAAAAAAACTTTTTATCTTGTTGGCTGATGAAGTATTTTGACAATGTGGCATCTATGTATGTAGTTACATAGTTCCAAAGTTTAAATTACATGCACCTGCTACTGAATTGTTAACTATATAGTTTCTACATTTCATTTTGTTTTAAACACATACTTTATAATATCTTAAAAGTGTTTAGAAACAAAAGTATTCTTAAATGGTGAAAATAAACATAAGCAGAAGTCTGATGTTTGCTTCTATCCCAAGCAGTCAAATTCACTCATTGGGTTTCACAAAATAAATAGAGAATTCTTCATTGCCAACAGAAGGAAGAAAGAAAGGAAATGGTGTATTTTAATGAAATTTATAATGCTAAATGCAGAAAATATTTCAAAGTTCAATGGAAATTTATTTTTAACAATGGAGGTTAGCCAATGTGAGATGATAAAAGAGAAGGTTTTGAGGTTGGGAGGCCTGGTTAGCACATTTTAAATACATGTGATTTGATTGGCACACATTTCTTAAACTTAATCCATATGTATTAATTTTGCTATTTCATAAGTATCTTTATTTTTAGAGGCCAAGCTATGGGTAAACAGAAGAATAACATATGGAAAATTTCTCAAAATTGGGTACATTTGCCTGATGCTCTTACTGGTGTTAGTAGAAAATTATTGGTATCATTATATTACCTGGAACATGTCCTTTATGATAACCTTGTATAAAAATAAGAAGAAGATAAAACTGTGTTGTTCTCTTGACTGTTTGAAGAAAGGACAGCTTGCTGAAGTACTAGGAAATGACTTTTCCAATTTTCTTTTACCTTTCTTGTGTGGAATGATGAAAGCTGCATATTTCATAAACTAATATCCAAAGTCCTCACATTATTTACTTGATTGTTCTTTCTACCTGTATAGGAGTGGAGAGAAGGCATTTACAATTTCCATTTTATAAATGAAGAAATTGAAGATGAATAACAAACTGACATTTTATTCTACCTTATACACAGTACTGCACATCCCCAATCTTTTTAAAAAGAATGCTTACCAAAACTATGTGAAGCAAGCATTGTCTTCCCATTTCGCAGAAAAGATAATAAAGTTAAAATTAAAGATCACACTATGGCATGTAGCCAGCCAACATTGAAACTCAAGTCTTATCCTCTATCAATATTTGTTTATTCATTAAATATATGTGTTGAAATCCATGTGTGTGCTAGACACTGAGATGTTAAAGGTAGGGACATGAGAAAGACAGACTAAACCTTTGATTTCACTTGGGAAGCTTACATTCTTGGAACAAATAAAACAAATAAAATCAGAGCTATGCAAGGCAATCCCAAGTGGAAATCAATGTTATACTGAAATCAAAGCAGGACAAATTCTCAGAAACTAGCTGAGGGCTAGGGACACTATTTTAGATGAAATGATCAGTCAAGCTTCTTTCAGAATGGAACATTTATTCAAAATATTTGGAATTCTTCAACCTGAAAATAGCATTTTAGGCCATGGGACTAGATAAGCTGCCTTTGAGTATCAGTACAGACTGGAAGACAGGCAGCCTATGTGACAACATTTGGAAGTTGTAAAGTTATGGTGGACTCGGGAAAGGAAAACCAGACAGACTCAATTAAGTTAGGAAAATGGAAGAAAGTGATACTTTAGAAGCCAGATAAAATGTTTATTTCTAGAAAGAGGAAATGATCAACCAGATTAAATGTTGCTGAGAACTTAAATAAGATAAAAACTAAACTCACTCACCATTGAACTTGGAAAAATGTAAGCCGTTAGTGACCTTAACCAGAGTAGGAGCATCTCTGTGGGAGAAAAAGTAAACAAAAGACTAAGTGGAGGGACTTGTAGAAAACACAAGATGTGGAAGAAGATGAACAGAATATAACTCTTATGAAGAGTTTTAGAATGAGATTGACCAAAAGTCACAGATGTGCAGTGTGTCCAGGGAGAAATTTTCTTCTAATGTATATTTTACAGCCCATTTATAAATTAATCATAATAATGATAAAAGGAGATGGGTGCCCTGGCACATGCCCAGCAACTTGGGAGGCTGAAGCAGGAAAATCCCAAGTTTGAAGCCAGGGGCAGCCTGCGTAACTTAGTGAGACTCTATCACAAAATAAAAACATAAAAACAAAAAAGGCTTGGGATGCCACTCACTGGAAGAGTGTGTGTCTAGGGTATATGAGGACCTGGATTCAGCCCCCACCCCAGTATTGGAAAAAAAAAATAGAAAAGAAAATGAAAGAGAGGAAAACATAAAAATGAAAGAAAAAAGAGAGAGAGATGAAGAAAAAAAAATGAAAGTGGTTGTAGGACAGGTGATTGTAGGGCTAAGTTGTTTCTGAAGAGATGAGAAGGATGCGTTTTGACATAGGAAGTCTCTGCTTATAAGGGAGCAAATGCAATACTGCTTTTGCCACATGCAAGAGCCTTTATGATGCTTGGCAGAGGGATGTCATCCACCTGTGCTAAGGCTAGGCAGAGTAATCAAGGACAATGACTTGGTCTTGGCTATAGAGTACTGCATGCTTCCAACTCCCTCCATTTTCAACATACCCCATACCACATACCTTTATTCAATGCTCAGGATGTTAAAGGGACTGGAGGAAATCTAGATGGCGGAGTAGTCTAGGCAGTTCAGAGCACTATCCCAAATCCAAGGTGCTGTACTTGTTAAACATCAGACTGTTATCAGAATCATTTCTCATCCCTGTGCTAATGAGCCTCTATATGCCAGCCCCACCAGCACCTCACTGTATTTCACTGGCTGCCCTAAGAAGCCCTCCTGGCGGAGAAACACGTGCTTTCCTTCCCATGGCTTTTTGTGTGCAGCAGTTCACAGACTATGACAATTCAGAGCACAGTTGGCACCCTGGGTGTCCTTGTGTGACTTTCCTCATGGGGCCATTGCTGTCCCAGCAGCGCCTGGCACCCTTTAAAGCTAACTGATGTACTTTGGAGGAATACACGAAATCCTGGGACTCAGGGGGAGCTGTCAGTACTCTACATCTTCAGAAAATTGGAAAACATAAAGGAATATTACTGAGATCTGCTTATAAAAGCATTTTGGATTTTTTCTATCTTTTTAAAATTTCAAATATGTGATGAATGTGTCTCTGTCAATAGATAAGCAGTCAGTTCTGCAGATACCTGCTGAATGCCTACATTTCAGGCACATTTTCAGCCCTTGAGGGCCTCAAAGCCTACTGACAACACTGAGTCACAAAATACTTGTCAGAAGAAAGTCAAATTTGGACAAAGCACAAGGAAGTGAAGGGGAAAACCAACTCTCTCCACAGGAAGCAGAAAACCTGGGATCCCTGACTTTCCTATTTTGTCTCAAAGGAAGTGGGAAGTAGAAGTTCCAGAAGTTTCAGAAAGGAAAAATAAGCATTCGGAGATGTACAATGGCAACTTTTTGGAAAATCATAAATGTTTTAATGTATAACTTTTCTGATAACTTATTGCATCACAAATTACTAAAGGAAAGAGATTATATAATTTCATTTTTCTGTCCTATTGATAGAAATTATGGATACGTGATGTATATGGAACAAAAGTTGCCCTCAGTGTAATTAAGTCCAGGTTTCTGGGCCATGGGGCAACACTACCCTGGAATGCCCCCCATGCCCATGCCAGTACATCCTGGTGGACCAGCCCCACACACTAAGGAGAGGCAGTGAGCTCCCCTTGCTGCCTGGGACCACTCCCTGCAAGCAGCTGCCCCTGACTCCACCATAGTGCAATTTCACAGCACAAGAGCCTTCCAGCTTGCATGGATGCTCACCTGGCCAACTGTGAGGGCATTGGCTCAAAGTCTTTCCAGGCCAATGTGGGGTAGGCTGGGTGCAGCAAAGAACCAGGTGCTATGGGCAGGTCCCCCTGCTGTCGCTGACATCCACTATGACAACAGCACAATCACTGGGACTGGTTGCAGGAGCAGGCCTTTGAGAGGTCACAGGTGCAAAGAGGGGGAGGACATCATTGTACTCAATCACATGACCAAATGCAGAGTCTGGAACTCACCCCTGCTTCTGATGCAGGTGGCTTCAGTCTGGGTGCCTCTGGCTTCCTGAACCACAAGGGCCCTTCAGCATAGGAAGGATCCAGGTCTTGCTCATGCTCTTATTGCATGCACTCTGACCTTGGGGCGAGATCACAAGGAGACCAAGCGCCTGCTCCTCCCTTTCATCTGGCTGGCTTGCATTTCATTTTTAACTCTTCCTTTCCCTCCCCTGCTACTACAGATACAGCCTGCATGCTGCTCCCTTGGCCTCCAGGAATCATCTGACCTGTGGACTTCCACTCCCAGCTCTCTTGTCTTCTGTGCATCTGTGGCCCTCCTTCTGTAGCTTGTACACAGGAAAACAATGGGGTGTGATCAGCAGAGAGATACATTATTGTGCCCAGCCACAGAAGTGCCACTCAGCCATCAGGCAGTCTCCAGCGGCTGTTAGCCACTTCTGCGTGGACTTCAGCAGCTCCACTGAGGACATGCTCCTACTGGGTAGCCCACGTGTGGTAGTTGAGTAAGGTGGGGACATCAAGGGCCAGCTTCTTGGTCCAACATGAGACAATTCCAGTGGGGAATATGCACGCCTGTGTTCCCACCAGTTTGGCCCAGGCTATCTGGGCCTGTGTTACAATTTCACTTTTCCTGCACAGGTGGGAATCACTAGGGACACACCATACTTCAAACTCTGTGTCAGTGTCTGCCTTTGGAAGTCTCAGTTTGTGACAGGGAAGAGAGGCAGTTGGCTGCCTATTAACAATGTGACACTCTGTATGAAAATGGTTGCTATCACACAATATTATTGTTGTTTCTGTTTTAAGTGATCTATGATCTTCTTTAAGGAGGAAAGACTTCTCTTCCAATGGTTTAAACTCTTGCTACATTTCTCCCAGGGTACCTCAGGTTGCTTTCTGTGAGTGCACCTGAAATTAGGGCATTGAATGTCTGGAACAGGAGATGGAGACTCTTGGAGGGAATAAGAAGTTCTGAAATAGGGCAGGTGAAAAGGAGTATCAGTTGCAAGAATTTAGTCATTCCCTGGATGGGAGAATTTGAAGGAGTCATATGAGAGAGATCACATGGCCATCAGAGTGTGCTGCCTGCCCCTTGGGGTGAGAAACAGACTGAAGCCCTAGGAGACAATGCCTTGTGCATGGTAAGAACCCAATAGTGGCCCCTATTTACTGTTTTCATGATGTCCCTTTCCAGAATTAGGAGAGAGAAGAGAATGGAAACATGCTTCACCTACTCTGTAACTTTGCCCTAGGCTAATTCTCTTGCCCATTCCAACCAATAAAGAAACTGTTTAGCATCAGTAAACAAAAATAAATGAAAAATTGTTATAATTTTCTGCAAAGTCTTTATACAAATGCATAAATGAGGAAATAAGAAAAAGAAATTAGAAATGGTAATAATAATGAAAATTGAGATAATGCACATTAGAGAATAAGTAATGTTTCATTCTTATAATTGCAACTGAGATCGGAATTGATTCAAGTCTTCTCAGAGGAGATATGCTAAGGAGGAGAGAAGACAGGTGTGAATATCAAAATGAGTTCAAAGGCATTGAGATAAACTTAGATAAAAGGCTGGTTAAAATATTGAATTTTAAATAAATATTTAAGGCATGAAAAGCTATGAAAATACTCTTCTTGCCTGTATAGATAACTGAGTCTGGTTAAAAGAACTGTTCTTATATTGATAGAGCCCAATATCTGTTTTCTTTGGAGAAATCAACCAGGCTTTTTTCTACTAAATGGTTTCGTAGGTGTTGTGAGGAAAGTACTTGCCAGCATCTATTTCTTCTGAAACTGAAGTCATAATCAGTAGCACTGGAAGTTTCTAAGACATCGTTTAATCCAATGTCTTTATTTCACGACTGATGATAAAGAATCCCAGGGATATAAAGCAGCTGATGTCAGGTGAAGAAAGTATGAAAGCAGGACAAGAGCTCAGGCCTGAATTCCAGTCCTTAAGCTTTATAGTAACCTAAGCTGCAAAGGATCATTTCATTGCAATTGAGATGTGTTTTCATTTCTCTATTACAGACAACAAAATTCTCTTGGGATATGGGGTGGGCAAAACCCAGATTTGCAGCTTTGGTAATTTCTCCAATGTAAGTGTTCATAAATGTGATCATTATGGACAATCCCAAGCCATGAAGTAGCATCACAGGACACTAGTTTGGAAAAATATGGGTGTCATCAGCTCTAATCAAAACCTTCTAGAAGAGTATACTCAGCCCATGGTGATTGCCCACATCTCTTGTCTTTGATTCCCTGCAAGCTCAAAGGAAGCACTTCTTGTAGGCTATAAATACAGTTGTCTACAACCATTTCACCCTGGCGTCCATTCCATTTGATGTTAGAAGTTAAGCACAGTCAGGCCTGCTTAGTCCTTGGATGGGAGACCACTTGGAAAGACCTGGTGCTGTAGGCCTAGAAGAAGGACACGGCAATCTACTTATAAAACAGTCAGCCATTGAAAACCCTGTGAATAGCAAAGAAACACTGACAGAATGCTGGGCATTGCACAGTGTAGGGGAGTATTTTGTTCTATTCTGCATAAAGTCACTATGAATCAGACCTGACTTGACAGCTCGTAAGAACAACAACAACAAAAAAAATAGAGTTAACTAGAGAAGAAAAGAATGTTAACTATTGCAAATAATCTTTCGTAATGGCCCTGAAACATCAATTATTTGGTTTCAAAGTCCTTGGTAAGCAGAAGAAAGGATAAGAAGAATTTCTACATCTTTAGGGACTAGGATATACAGTAATGTGCTAGAGAATCCTGTCTGCCCTTGAACTTTACAGCCCTGGACCCAGGAAAAAATTCAAAGGAAATTTTTGTCATATAATGGAGTCTTCCTATTCTTCCTTTTAACAAATTAGAGCCAGAAGTCTGTGTTCAAGGCTTATTGACAACCTGAGGGCTTGAATACTATCTCCTGACTTCCAAGTACATTGAAATACACTGCCTTGTACCAAGCTAAATGAACATTTGTTTCTAGAATTAGCAGTAGGCTTATCTGAAGCCCTTTCTCTCTTCTATGAATTGAAAGGTCTGAATTATAGTTATTTTATTTTATTTTTCCTGTGGGAGGAATTTATCATAAGTTGTGCCTAGGTCCACGGTGCAAGCCTGTTGCTAACATCTTTCTCTTGAGTTTTGTTCTCTCAGGAAGCACAACTGGGGGTAGCATGCCAGGAGGAATCTAATCTTCTGTGACAGGCAATAAAATGTTCACAGGACTATGACTGATCTGGGTCTTGTAGAGTGATTATGAGTCTGCCAAGAGGTTGGAGGAAAATAAAGCAGGCAGAAGACATAAGAGTTTGTGTGGATGACCAGGTTTTTCCAGTAACCATCAGGCATACTCTCTCCCAAGTTACAATTTCTTTATACCTATTTCCTCCCAATATAGGATGCTAAATCCGAGGAATGTCTTCACTAAAAAAAAGGAATATAGACCTCATGTGTTCGGCTTTTATATTTATAAAAGCAAAGTTCCAAACCCAACATTTCAAACAATTTGAAAAAAATATATGCAGATGAAACATCCACATATCAGCGAGGATATGAAATTGTTAGACCAGAGATTGAAGAGAGAGCTTAAGAGCAGTCCTAGGAATTGCTCCAAACAGAAAGAATATCAACAGAACCTTTCATGAAGTTTGGAGATCCAACAGTAGCAGTCACTTCTGTCCTGCATTGGGCTTTAGGCCTAGGAGGTCTCTGCTTTCTGAGGGCTCCTCTCTGCTGTGGTTAGGAAGAGAAGATTCAGGAAATCTGCTAAGGAAGAAAGATCCCAAAGTAGCATCTCTCCCTTTCCCCCCCCTCCTCTCTCTCTCTCTCTCTCTCTCTCTCTCTTTCATACAAATACACATGCACAAATAAAAAGACTGGAAGAAGTCTGAAAGAGAAAAAACAAATAAATCTATGAAAATTTGAAAAGAAAGTCAATAGTTTGTGATATGTAAACCAAGGCTGTTTCTTGCCTCCTCTCTCCTAGCTCAACAAGGTGGGATTCCATGGTAGAAAACTACAGCAAGAACACCGGGTTCCCTTGGTCCCAAACTTAGGAGCTTTCTTCTGGGCCTAGCAGGATTTCAGTATTTCAGATCCTTCCCCAGCTGCCTGCTGCTGAGGACAAGACCCAGGTGACTGCACTAGTAAACAATCCATGGATCTAATGGAGATACAGCCAAGACTACAGGCTATCTAGTTTGCAAAGGTGAACCAGTAAATAGCAAAAGTGTCAGAATAAGCATTAAATACTGACTCAAAGAACTGTATTGTCAAAGGAGCCATAATTCAGTTAGAAAATATGGAAAAGAACATATGCCCCAGTGTATTATTGAAAACAGTAAAGAAATAGTAGCTACTAATAAAACTTAAGAGATGGATACATTTTGAGAAAGAATGGAGGACAGTCCTTCCTGCATCATTGTCTTCTCAGGTGACTATAAGCATCTGCAAGCTGTGCACCCTTGAGGTGTCACATCACAGAGAGAGAGAGAGAGAGAGAGTGTGTGTGCGTCTGTGTGAATGGGTAGCTGGTATGTATAGACTTCACTCAAATGTAATATGTATGTAGAATATTTGCTGATAACACGAGAGGTGGGTGGGAGCAGCACTGAAGTGCTAAGGAAATGATGATAGATTCTAAAAGAATAATGAATGACAGTAACACATTCAAGATTATAACATAAATGGACATGATAAATACAAGCATAATATCACACAATGGAACAGAGCTGTATAGGGATAATATTTCTATATATTACTGGAATTAAGGTAGCATAAATCTGAAGCATCTGATGAGTTAATACATACATGGTAAACCCTCCAACAACTATAAGGAAATAATGAAATGATCATTAGTAAAATTAAAGCACCACCATATAAAATACTTAAT
>VMDO01007089.1:43838-94531 GCA_007922755.1 Pedetes capensis | reverse complement strand
AAAAAAAAAAAAAAAAAAAAAAAAAAGAAAAAAAGAAAAAAAGAAAAGCTGTTATGTCAGCTCAGAAGTAAGGGGGAGGAAGGAGGGCCTACGTCTCCACAGGGGCAAGCTGTGCATGTTCTCAGAAGGGATGGCTGGTGTAGGGTTGTGGAGGCCAACTGGCACCCAGAGTGTCAGCATGTAGAGTTTAGGACCAGACAGGCCTGGTGTGAGGTCCTAGCATGTTTACTCACCTTGGAAACCAGGGGCAAGTGACCAAGTCTCATAAGATTGTTCCATTCTCTGTACACTGGGAAGGATGATGCTATGTTCCTCACAGGCTGCTTACAGAGCACCCTAACTATTTAGTCAGATTATGTTTAAGGGATTTGGCCAGTGGGTTTGTGTGCCAAGCTCCTATCAGAGGGACATGGCTGCTTTACTACCACAGAGGGAGCTGGCTGAGACAAGTGTAGTGGGACAAATGTTGGGCTGAACTCTGGCTCCCCTGTTTATAAGTGCCTTGATTGCTCTGTGCCTCGGTCTCCTTACCTGTAAAGCTTAGATAATAATGGCCTGGGGTTTAGCTCACATGGCAGAGTGCTGTGCTGGCCTCTTTGAGGCCCTGGGTTTGATCCCCAGCACCGCAAAAATGGGAGAAAGACATGGCAATCCACTCAGGAAACAACCATAGAAAACCCTATAAGTAGCTGAGAAGCACTGACACAGTGCCAGGCTTGGCACAGTGTTATGGAGTGTTTTGTCTTCTTGCGTATAGGGTCACTATAAATTGGATCCAATTCAATGGCATCTAACACCAACAACATACATAATAGTAGCCTGGCTTCATAGGTACATCACAGGCTTGAATGAGATAAAGTCTAAGTGCTCTTTGCAGTGTGAGAATATCATGACTGCTCAATAGATATTAGCAGCTATTGTTATTTATATGAATCATTTCTAGCACACAGGACAGAAACTCAAGATCAATGCTTTCCCTTCATTTCCTACATAAGGAATGGAGACTTAAGGGAAAATAAAAGTGCCCTACCCAAGGCTACACCTCAATAAGATATCTAGTGCATCTCAGGCAGAGATGACAGGAGGGAACGGGAGAGAATGTGTGGTTGAGGGGCAGGAAGCAGGTTATGAAAGAGATGGAATTTGGGAAAAGATGAACAGGGCCACAGAACTGGGAGAGTGCTGTTGTGCAGCATGAGAGATGGAAAGGATGTAGGCAGAGGGAACTCAGAAGGAAAGGGTGACAAAAGTGACGAGATTCAGGGTGCAAAGAAAAGATGAAAAGAATAGTGAGGGAGAGAGCTGGGAAACTGGATGGGACATGGTTGAGAGAGAAAAATTTGAAGAGATGTTCCTGATATGATGTTTCTATAAAGCAGATACTAAACATAGGTTCCTTGGGAAAATAAATCCAATTGTAACTCACAGTAAGCTAACATTCATTCATTCACAAATGTTGTAGCTTGGGGATGAATATAAGCTCTTTAGAGAACCCAAGGAGTAAAGAGTTGGATTCTCCAGGAAATAATTAGTGCAATAATTATAATTTTTAAAGTCATGCACTAAAATTGACCCAGAATTAGAATAACAATGTGGCATCAGATGGCGCCACAGCTGGGCTGTGACTGCAGCCTCATCTATTTAGCTGTCTGCCTGGGAGGCAGCTGGTGGCACATAAGGCTCAGAGCTGAGGGCAACCAAAGGGGAAAATTCATACACACGGGACTGAGTGTGCATTAGAAGAGGTCTTCACAAACCCAGAAACACATAGCTCCTTGCTGCTGAGCCACAGAGTAGCCAGCTTGAATATATGTGTGAGTAGACACACACACATGCTCACACTCACAAATATCTATGTCTATACAGAACAAAACGGCTGGGATTTAGCTCAGTTGGTAGAGCACTGCGCTGCAGTCTCTGAGGTCCCGAGTTCAATTCCCAGCACCGCAAAAATGGGAGAAGGACCTGGAAATCCACTCCCAAGGCAATCCCGAAACAGTCAGCCATTGAAAACCCTGTGAGGGTTACTATGAGTAGGATACCGACTCACCGGCACCTAACAACAACAACATACAGAACAAATGCATGTGCACACATCCACATGTATGTGCAAATTATGGGAAAAGTTATTAAGATGAAGACAGACAACCAAACACAAAAGTGGGCAGAAGACTTGGAGAAGTTCTTTCTTAAAGAACGTGGGAGTGGCCAATAAGCCTATGAAAAGGTACTCTGTTGCACTTGTCACAAGGAACAGCAAATATATATGTATATGTGTGAAATGTGAACATGTTTGCATATAAATATATCAGAGTACACATGCATACCCATTTCCATTTCCTACATGACCAATGTGATGGTATTTCAACTAACTGTTGAAGAGATGTGAAGCAAACTCTGATGCATGTCCAATATGAATTTAAATCTGTGACGTACTTAGAAACATGCCTGAGAGTGTCTACCAAGCCAGAACACATGAATTATCTTTATGATGCAGAATTTCCATTCCAGAAATACATACATATTTTACCTAAAGATATGTAAAAGAGTGAATATAATGGTGTTTTTGCAATAATAAGGAATTGGAAACTACAAATGCCCATCACTAGTAGAATGGATAAATCCATTTTGGCATATTTTTAACAGGAGAATCTTATATGACAATGACAAAATACCTCACTGCTCAGTACAGTGACATGGGTTAATATCACAAATATGATATTAGTGAGAAGGAACCAGAAGAAAGGAGTGTGTGAGTGATGATCCCCTTTGTGTAAAGGCAAAGACAGTCAACATGAGTCTCTGATGACAGAGCCCAGCTGATGGTTTCCTTGTAGGGGAGGTTTATTGATAGGAGGAATCTGGGAGAAATTTCTGGGTGTTAGAAATCTTGGGCTGGGTGCAAGTTGAACCACAGGAGTGTCTCCTGGCTGTGTGCATGCCCTTTCCCCTCCATGTGCTGCACTGTCTGTAGTTCAGACCTTCATGTCATCTGAAGGTCCACCAGGCCTGCTCCCCTGGTGCTATGCTGGGAGGAGGTGAAACATTTGGTGTATCTAGTATGAGGCCCTCAGGTCACTGAAGACTTGCCCTTGAGAGGGACCTAGTCTCCTCCTCTTTCCCTGTCTCTCTTTAACTTGTTGGCCACGGATGAACATCGTTGCTCCGTTCTGTGCTTCGGCCATGAGGTGCTGCCTCGCCCCAGGCCCACAGCAACAGGGTGAGAGATCATGGTCTGAAACCTCCAAAGCTGGGAGCCAAGTAAGTCTTTTCTCTTCCAACATTGCTTACTTCAGGCATTTCTTATAGTAATGGGAAGCTGAGAAAAACACATTTTAAGACAAAATTTACTTAAGAACAAAGCAAGAGAATTGGTGGATTTATTCTGATGTAAAGTATTCTGATTAGGTTATATACATTTGTGAAGATTACCACTAAAGTAAGTAACTTTCCCTGTTTGTCTCTGGATAACAGATATATTAACACTGTATTAGTGTCTCAGGTTGACCTTAACTATTTGATTAGGATATGTATTTTAGGGTTTTCCACTGCAAAGTTATCATCATCTCCTTTGTAACTAATAAATATCTTCTGGGACGATTGATACCTTGCAAATATGCAAATATTTTGTTTTTCATCATATTTTTGCCCATTTATATTCAAATCATTTTTATTTAAAAATCATAGCATCTCTATCACCAGTTTATTATCAGAAAGATATAACCATTGCTCTAAATCTGACTTGATATAATTCTAGCAGAAAAGCAAAAGAACTAGACAATTTAGTTAGTCTAAGGGCTGGGGTTTAGTTCAGTTGGAAGAGTGCAACTCTGCATGCTCTGAGGACCTGGGTTCGATCCCCAGTACCACGAAACTAGGAGAAGAATGTGGAATTCTACTTCTGAAGCAATCCTGAAACACTCAGCCATTGAAAACTCTATGAGGGTTGCTGTGAGTCAGATTGGATTTGATGGCACCTAGCAACAAACAACAATAAATGGCATTTGGTAGTGAATGCATCATTTACTAGGAGTCCCTGACCTGCAGTGGTTTGACTTATAATTTGGGTCCATATGGTAGTACAACTGTGATATGCATTCAGTAGAAATCTTACTTGGGATTTTGAATTTTGATCTTTTCCCAGCCTGGCAATACAAAATCTCCTTACCACACTGGCCCCCAGCCCTAGCTCCCACTCAGCTTTGTGATCACAATGGGAAACGACTATGACTCTAAGGGTACCACCTTACTAAGCTAGGATTTTGATAGGTTAGGTGTATTCAATGCATTTTTTGTTTTGTTTTGTTTTCCAGTACTAGGGATTGAACCCAGGGTCATGCATATGCTAGGCAAATGCCCTACCACTGGGCTATATCCCATCTCTTTTTTTCTATTATTTAAAATTTTGAGACAGTCTTGCTAAGTTGCTCAAGATAACCTTGAACTCACTCTCAGGCTGGACTTGATCTTGTGATCCTTCTGCCAACCCCTCCCAAATGCTAGGATCACAGGCCTGTGCTACTGCACCTGGCACAGGCTCAGATACTTTTACTCCACTTTGTTGTTGTTGTTGTTGTTAGGTGCGCTCGAGTCATGTCCAACTCATAGCAACCGACCATTAGAGGGTTTTCAATGGCAGACTATTTCAGGATTGCCTTGGGAGTGGATTCCCATGTCCTCCCATTTTTTGCGGTGCTGGGAATCGAACTTGGGACCTCAGAAACTGCAGAACTGAGCTAAATCCCAGCCCTTACTCCATTTTAGGGTATCCAAAATCTTTAGGTGGGAAAGCATTGAATTTATCTCAGGATCCTTTGGTTTGTTTGTTTTTGTTTTCTTTTTTTCTGATTTCTAATTGAGAACAGAAGTTGTGAAGGCCTACTATGAACTGGCTTTTCTCAGATAATCCTTAAAACTGATAACTAGTTTTTTGTGGGGAGGGCAAACAATTCCAGATTCCTAAAAAGTGTGTTTGCCCCAGAGACTCCATTTTTTAAGCATGCAAAGTCTAAGCACATCTCACTTCTCTTTAACTGCTAACCCACAACTTCTCTGGCCTATGACTTCTTTCACCTGGAGGCAGGTCCAGCATGGGCAACCAAAAGAGAAATCTGTGGAAGGATTCGAGGATTTTCAAAAACAACATTGACTGGAGAAATAAAAATTTTAAGTTACCTGGATCCCAGATAAATTGATATTCCATAAGAATGCTTTTTTATGCTCCACACTTATCCTAAATGTCAAATTTTCACTTCTAGGATGGAGGAACAAGTACAAATCAATACAATTCATAATAAATCCTATGTGACCAAACCAGTGAAATGATAAAGATTTTCAAATTAGACTGCAAAATAAAATAAAATCTAGATCTATGTTATTTGCAAGAGGCACCCCCAGGACACAATTATATGAAAGAATTGACAGCAAGATAATGAGAAAAGTCATATCAAGCAATTACTAATAAAAGAAACCTGGTGCAGTTGCAGCACTATTGGGCAAAATGCACTTAACACAAAGGTATTAGTAGGGATAGAAAGGGCCAAAACACACTGGCAAAAGATTCAATTTGTCAAAAATATGTATGTGCCTAGTAAAGTAGCCTCAAGATATATAAAGTAAATTGATGGAACTTCAAAGATGTCTCCACCATTAACCTGTGAGATTCCGGTGAATTTCTTTACACTAATTATAGGCCAGGCAGACAATCTAATTTGCAATAATATGGAACTTGAACAAGAGTTGGCAACTTTAACCTACGGCCCTTTACCTAGGCAAAAGTTCAAGTTCTTTTTCGCTTCTCTAACGTCCTTATTATATAGATGTGTATATTTGCCAAGGGCTGTGCTGTTGTGGCAGAGAAACCAACCAAGGCAAACTTATGGGTGAAGAGATAATTATTGGGGGCTCCTACTTAAGGGTGGGCTGGGTTTTAGCTCAGCTGGTAGGGTGCTGCCTCGCACTGAGGCCCCCAATTTGATCCCCAGCACTGTAAATACGGGAGAAGGACATGGTAATTCACTCCCGAAGCAATCCAGAAACAGCCATTGAAAACCCTGCAAGGGAAGCTATAAGTCAGATCCAACTCAACGGCACCTTACAACAACAATGAAAACATAGTTAAGGGATCAGACCATAATGGCAGCAGGGCATGAACAGTGGTGGCAGGCCACAGGCCTCGTGGGAGGTGGCCTCTAGACATGACATCATAGGACAGAGAAAAACTGAGGCTCTGTGTCAGGGTAAAAGCCTCCAAAGTCCTCACCTGGTGATTCACTTCCCCAAAGCTAGACCCCACCTCCCAAAGTTTCCATAGCCTCTGCATACAGCACCACCAGCTGGGGACCGAACATTAAAAATTAGATTCAAACCATGACAATGTGACTCTTGTTATGTCTATTGACACAATAATTCAAAGCAAAATAATTACCAAATTGAGCCCAATCATGTATAAGGAAGAAATTAAATTGAGTTCACCCCAGGTGTGAAAGGAAGATATGATATTAGAAAGTTTATAAAAAGTAATTTATCATATTAAAATTATACAAAAAATGCTCATTCTAATAAATGAGGAAAAATTGAAAATATTTAATTCCCGTTCACAATAAGAACTCATTTAAAGTGGAAATACAAGGTAAATTTTAACCAAATAACAGGTCTCTATTGAGGAAAAAAATAGAGTGAACATTATCATCTTAAAAGGGGGAAGAATAGGCCTGAACATTGGAACCACAATAAGGACTCTGATGTGTAACAAAGCTGTTGAGAAGAGGAAGGCTAGAAATCAGCCACCCACTGCCAGGAGGGGCTGGAGCAGGCGGCAGTGTTGGAACCCATTATTTTGTTTGGCATATTGGGATGTGTTGGGCTGGGATTTAGCTCAGTGGATAGAGCAGCTGCGCTGCAGTCTCTGAGGCCCCGAGTTCAATTCCCAGCACCACAAAAATGGGAGAAGGGCCTGGCAATCCACTCCCAAGGCAATCCCGAAGCACTCAGCCATTGAAAACCCTATGAGGGTCGCTGTGAGTCGGATACCGACTCGACGACACCTAACAACAACAACAACAATTGGGATGTGAATATAATGAAAACAGATACATCATAACTATGCATCACATGCAGATGTAAGTCCCACATATGGATATGGACGTGCAGATATTTTTTTGGGAACAATACCTGCAAAGGAGACCTTCCAGAATGGCAGCATGAAGAGCTCAGTGGAACAGCTCCCTCAGGAAATGACCATTACTAGTGGAAAAATATTTAAAAACCAACTATTTGAAGTCTCTTGAAATTGCCCTAAGGGTATCCAGGGAAAAAATAAACACTTGTTCAGGAAATCTACTAAAACTAGGAAAGAACAGTGAGTCTGTGGCCCTTGAGCTAAATCCTGTGTCCTCCCCACAGCCCTCTGTGTCTCCTGTCAGTATGGCAGGACCTTGGTTCTGGCTGATGCGGCCAAAAGCGCAGGCTACTTTAACTCAGCAAGGTTAGGCTGAAGTTCACCTGGGTGTGCAGTGCCTGTCAGAGCCAGAGCACCATGGAGTGGTGTCCCGTCGTCTGGGAACACCGTATTTCCATCCTGACATTTTCCTGGGCGTATCTTAGCCGGAAGTGAACTCTGGTGGAGGGTTTAGATGACAAGCACTTCCAGAGCCACCTGTGCTCAGTGCTGGGCAGCAATATGTGGTCTACCATGAACGAGGGCTCCTGCTGTGGGGCTCCCCGATGCCACTGCAGAGCATGATGTTTACTCTGATTTGAAACCCAGGGGAAGCCTGGATGTACCCTCTAGATTCACTTGCCTCTAGATACTTCCTTTCAGTCGACATTAAAAATCACTGACTTTTGAGCTCACCAGCTGACCTCTAGCTCTGGGTAGCTTTGCTATGGATAACATCTCTTACATGTGGCTCACGATGGTAACAGTTGCCTAGGTTACTTTTCAGGATTTGAGGGCCACCTTTGTTGAAACCACTAACCCTTTTCATTTGGACCTATGAGGGTATCTGATGGGTGACTTTTTGACATCAGAGGACCAACAACTCCACCTTAAAACAGGCGAACACCTCCGTTATCTGCATTTGCCTTATGAAGAGCCAGGAAGATTGATTATGCACCTGTAGCGTGCCAATGACTTCCCTTCCAGTCACCTTTCCCAAGCCTTATATCACTCTGCTGCTTTATCTCATAAATGCTTTCCAGTCTCCTCAATTGCTTGCCTGTGAATAAACTCTTTTCTTTTGCAAAAACTCATTGTTTCAGTGACTGTCATGCCATGTGGTGGGCAAAACTTGCCTGGACTGGTAACAATTTCTGATGGATAAATTGCAAAGCTATATATTTGCCATCAAAAAATAAATACATTTTCAAAATTAAAAAAGAAAAAGCATATCTGTTTTGTGGAACTGTGACAACTTTCTTCTCCACTGTGGCACAATGGCCAATTTGGAGGGCATTCTTTTGTCCAGGTGAAGTTGGATGTACTCATGGGTTTTTGTGATCAATTACATACTGACCTCTACTAGCTTATGTTTTAAATGTCAATGATTAAGGAGCAATTGCAGAAATGTTATGGATGCAAGTATTATTTCAGCTGAAATTATTTTTTACTGTATGTTGTTGTTGTTGTTGTTGTTAGGTGCCGCCAAGTTGAGTCCAACTCATAGCGACCCTATGTACAGCACACTGATTCTGTGCCAGGCACATGATCTTATTTATGTTTAAGCCCATTGTTGCAGACACTGTGTCAATCCATCTGGTGGAGGGTTTTCCTTTTTTTCATTGACCTGTCATTCTCCCAAACATGATGTCTTTCTCCAGGGATTAGTCTCTCCTGACTACATGTCTAAAATATGTAAGACACAGTCTAGCCATCCTTGCTTCCATGGAGCACTCTGGTTGCACTTCTTCTAGGACAAATCTGTTGGTTCTTTTATTTTCAAGTAATTGCAAGTTGCCCTTATGAATTAATTTTACCAAGTTGCTGAAACCCAGATTCCATGCACCACCAATACAGTGCCAGGGACTGGTGTGAAGTTTTTATTGTCCCGATTGTCAGAGGGGATTGTGCATCTTTGGTCTTTGAGGCTTTATTTTTCAGTTAGGACCCATCCCCTTATGTCTCATGGTGGAAATAAGAGAGCTACCAACTTCAAGAGGTCTTTGCACACCTGAACACCTTCACCTAGAGGTTCTGCTTCTCAGGGGTTGCTAGAGAGGAAAGCATGCTGCCAGCTCTTCATCCTGGCAAGTCTAGAAAAGCTGGTTCACATCACATCCTAGACAAGCCCACAGGAGCACCAGGCACCTTAGTCACCTGGGGCTCCTCCCATCAGAAACATGACACAGAGGGGAAAACAACAAAGTGAAGGAGAAGGCTGCATGAAGTGGTCACTAGCGGCAAACTGGCTGAGGAATGTCAGCAATGCATACAATTCATACAAGTTAGCTAAACTAGCTAAATCTTAGTTAAATCTTAACTTCTTGTTGTTGTGAGCTGCTGTCCAGTTGGTCTGACTCATAGCGACCCTCATAGGGTTTTCAATGGTGGATTGTTTCAAAATTGCTTCAGCAGTGGATTGCCTCATCCTTTTCCTATAAATCTTCACTAGTTAAGATTAATTAGCACAGAAGACAAATGAAAACACCCAAATTGTATAGCTGGCACATAAACAACTTGATAGACATCTTCTGGTATGTGACAATAAAACTAAAAAGGTGTATGACTTGATCAATTTCGAGCTGTAAAGCTAAGAGAAATATTTGAAAACAACTAATAAGACAACACATTTTAATCAATCATGTCAGGAAAAACCAAAGACTTACCTTTCCAATTTCTCAGTAGGAGATGATAGGATGAAATTGCCAGGTGAAGAGGAAACCTAAAGGCAGGCATCAAAAGAAAAGTCAATTAGAAAGGTTGTCAATTTCTTACTTAACGGAAGTACTAGGGTGTTTTCCCCAAATCTGTGATGTCTGTGGGATCTGTTGGCTTTCCAGAGTTACAATTTGTTGTGGTTTCTTATTTCATTCTAAATGGAATTCCTCTTCCTTAATAAAGAAGCTATGCAAATTGGAGAAATGTCAGGTCTCATAAAATCTAGACCCTGTTTCAGTTATTCTGTTAAGTAATGACATTAGAATGAAACAAAACTCAACCCAAATAACATACTATTGACCTGCACCATCAGTTCATAAAATAATGGGCAAAAAAAGAGAAAGAAATGTTACTTGAATAAATTGGCAACTTATCATAAAATTCATGAAGCAAAACGCACATTGCCCTTCTTTTCCTGTCATTGTTCTGGGGTACCTGGGTCAGGGATGATGTCTCCACACTCTAGGAAAAGTCTTTCCTGAGCATCCACTGCCGAAAGGTAGAGGGTGGGCCCTGACATCCCTGGGGTGACCTGTCCCTGTGCCTGCCAGCTGCAGACCAAGTACCTGACAGGTCCGAGGGGCAGAAACTTGTGCAACTTCAGCACCTTCCCTCTGGTCTGGCCTCATATCCCTCCCTGTTAGGGCCATTCAAGCATGGAACCCTTGTGCCAGCATTGGGCCAGATGCCAACCTCTATAGCAGGATTGTGAGGCGGCTGGCAGCCTGGTTTCAATCCTTCCCAGAGGTTTGAGTGCCTTACCTGATAGACATTAGGAAGGAGCTGTCCTTGGTGAACTTGGAGGAACTCAAGGCAATTGGTTGTCTTGCGTACAGTGGAGATCAGCGCCTGCCTCTGCATGGATGCAGTCTGCAAACTGCAAGTCCCAGGTCTGCCCAAATGGTCCTGATCTCTCCTGGTCCAGCCACTGCATGAGGACTCTTGGTCCCTGATTCCTATAGATGATGTGCTGTGTCTCCCACTGGAATACACAGTCAGCCCTCTGTATCTATCTGTGAATTTTGAATCCATGGATTCAACCAACCATGGATTGAAAATATTTGAAAAAAAATTGCGCCTGTACTTATGTACAGACTTTTTTCCTTGTCATTATTCCCTAAACAATGCAGCATAACAACTATTTACATAGTGTGTATGTTATGTTAGGGATCATAAGTCATCTAGAGATGCTGTCAATGATACTGGAGAATGTACGCAGGTCATAGGCAAATGCTTTGCCAGTTTATATATGTGATTGAACATGTGCAGACTTGGGTAGCCTGAAGGGGTCCTGGATCCAGCCCCTGCAGACACCAGACAACAGCTGCCATTGGGATTGTCTCAGTTGGACTTTTCATCCATGATGTTTTCAGAGTACCAGAAAAACCAGAAACTGTGTCGCTCCTGGGCCCTGCCTCCTAAGGAAGGTGTGAGTAGCCCTCTCTTACCTTCCTGGAATTTTCCTTGGATTCTAATACTTAACCAAAACAACCAAATTGTATAAGATGAGTCACCGCCATCTGGTTCCCAGCGAAATCTCACTCTTGGTGGTTTCCTCTAGAGAACAGGCACGCCTTCTCTCCACTGAGGTGTTGCTAGCCACAGGCAGAGGCCTGGGGTCCTAGGGGCTGTGTGCTGTCAGGTGCTGGCATCCAGGGCTGGCCCAGAGCCTATTTCAACCCCAGGGAAGCATAGCCTAAGCCTCTGTTCTGATTGCTGTGAACAGATCTCCAAGGTTCAAGGATTAATCCAGAACCATGCCTCCCATATTGACAGAGAATGACTGCTAAGCTGAGTTACCTAGGGAGGGAGTAGACAAGGCCAAATGCCCTCTATGTGGATGCATTTGGTCTAGTCCACGACACAGGACTCTGATAGATTTAATATACACATTTAACATAACAGAAGCTGAAACAATTTGCTGCAATTTCCTGAATGCTTTACATATACTTATTTTAGTAGTTTTCAGGGTGGTCTGAGAGCCCAGGAGGTCTCCAAGGCCCTTCCACATGTCCTTGAGGCTCTCTCATTCCTGTTTTCATGTCTGTGGGAGGCCTGGCTTCCTGCAAAGACTTCCATGTAAGTCACATATCACAAGAGACTGAAGGAAAAAGTGGATTCAGTATTCCAGCTGTGTTCTATTGACATAGACATTTGAGAGATTTGCAGAATTGTAAAGTAAAACCACTCCTCTCTTTTCTAATTTTGGAAAGTATAATTATTTTTCCTAAAAATATGATATTTATGTTATTATGTAATAGCTTTATTATTTCTGTGGTGGATTAATATATATTTAAAACATTTCTCAATTTTCTTTGTGAGTATGATACATGTTGGTCAATATGTTGAAAAATTTTTACCGAAGCTCTTAGGGGCCCTCAATGGCTTTGGAGAGCTCAGATGGTGCTGGTCTGGGACATTGGGGTACTGTTGTCCTGTCTGTCCTGAGCTCCCTGTGGACCTGGCTTGCTGATGTCCTTCACCTGAAATGTTGCTGAAGCAGGTAGAGTAGAGACACTCACTACATACCAGGTATCACTACTAATCACTGTTTGTATTACTTACCAGTAAACTACCTACTGTTACATTGAGCAGAAAAAGTAACTGAGGCATACAGAATGTGACAAATGCCCAAGGTCATTAGCAGTAAGCAACAGAGTTTATCTGATGGCAAAGGCAATGTCAAGTGAACAATTTTATAATCAGAGATGTCCCACCATTTGTATATCTTAACCTAGAAATGTTGCAGTATCTGTGTGCCGTGGTTACACAGACATTTAGCACATAACAGGGAACAGAGCCCCAGTTAAAGAGCAAGTCTTAGATTATCCTGGGAACTTAAGTGTATCATAGGTGATATTTTCATACACACATTTTAGTTCACTGTTTACAAGATGTTTAAAATCAGTGCTGAGTGACAGGAAGATTATGGATGTGAGCTGAGGGCAGAAGATTAGATTTGAGCTCTACCAAATGAAGTATGAGATTGGAAAGTTATTTAGGGAAGTCGAACCTCTGCAGAATAGAATAACATAGAGTAACAAAGTCAATATTGCATGTAAATACTAAGTTTTTGCTACAAAAAATGTAGAGGAATGGGGAGGAAATCATTGAATGAAATATCTACATTTTATCATTAAGGACATATCAGTTGCTTATGGGGTAAAATCAAAGTGCCCTCAAGTGGAAATTGGCTTAAGTTGTAGATAGTTTGAAGGAGTGTTGTGAGGATTACATGCACTGATTGATACCTGTGAATTCCTTCACACATGGCCTTGGTGGGTCCATTCTATGTAGTCACAATTATTATTGGTCCAAATGGAATTTATGTGAATATGCATAGCTCTACAAACCTGCTTACCTGAACATATTTCTTCTAACCTCTGTAGTTACACAAATCAGCACTTTGATGTATCTAAAAATTATCCTTTAACTGAGGTTTCAGGTGACATGACAGGGTGCCATCTTCATTGTTCCAATGGTCTAGCAGGAAAGACACAGATTTAAGGTGAGATTCCTGACACCAAAATCCTGGAGGACCTCTTCACTCTGTCCGTGGCAGCTCAATGTTAGAGCAGTTGCCTAGTGTACCCAGGTTTAATCCCAGCACCACACAAACAAAAACAAAACAAAACAAACAGAAAGAAAACTCCATGTACCCAGAAGCTGACTTGGGTTGCATGGCCTATGCAGTGCTGGAGACTAGGCTTGAAGAAGATAGACATAGTCATTGTTGCTGCCCTCATGGGATCTGATTCCTGGTGAGGTCCCCAGGGCATGACAAATTCTAGGGAGAAAAGTGGTGGGAGCACAGGGTGCTCCTACACGTACGACCACCCCTTGCCTTTTTTATGATGATTTACACTAACTGCACAAAGTGCACGTCCACAGAATGGACGGGGCAGGACCACTAATGTGTACTGTTCCTGGCCCCGAAGTGCTGTTCCCTACACATTTATTTGGGGTTTCCAGACCACCCTGCGGCTGTGCTACCACATGGATCATAAAGGGAGGGATGTGGAGCCATCCCGATGGATGTCCTTTCCCCTTTTTATCCCTCACCTGTCTGGGTTTCTCTCTCTGCACAGCTTTACCCTCCCACTCCTGTGACAGCCAGAGGATAGACAGGGTTCTAGGATCCTCCAGGACCTTGCCAAGTCTCCCCCTTTTCTCTCTTGGAATGCACCTCTCTTTTCTATCCTCACCAGGAAGGAGCCTCCTATGACAATCTACCTCTCATGTCCTGTTTTAGGTTGTGACCATCCGTAGCTCCTCTGAACTATAGTGCCAGATGGGAAAAGGAGCATCTGGGGTTTAGAAAGCCCTTTCTTCTGTGCACACTTCTGCTTTCAATTCTATAATCTCACTAGACTAGAAGCTTCTAAAGATCCAATTTTACTGCCAAAGCTGGGCAATGATTGTTCTGCTTTCAATGAGTCCATCTGTATCCTGCAGTGATGGAGCCACCCATCCCATGCGTGGAGCCACGCTATGTTACATTAGAAAGTGAGACAGGCACAAAACATACAGGCGTTCCTGGTTTCATCAATAGTGTGGCCGTCATAACAATGTAAGAATGAAAATAACAGAAAACAGAGTAACTGAAACTCAAACAGAGATGGGAAATCATGTAGCTACAGGTTCAACATATGAGGAAAGAAAAGTAGGCCAAACATGACTATAGGAACAGCTTAGAAAACCTTAGAGAAGAAATGTGGAACAAGTTTTAGAAAAATAGAAAACAAAGCACTGCATCCTACAAACAGTAAACGACTAACAAAATTCACCCTCAAAACAGATCCCATAAAGAGTACAGTCCCTAGAGAACTGGTTCAAGAGCTAGGCATGGTGGGCCATATTTGTAATCCAGAATTTGGGAGGTTGAAGCAGGAGGATCGACATGAGTTTGAGGCCAGCCTGATCTACAGGATGGCCTGGGCTACACAGCATGACCCTACCTTAGAAAAAAAAAAATCCAACCCAACCCAAACCAAACCCACCCACCAACCAACCAACCAAACAAAAACTGGTTCAGAAGAATAAGAAGAGACAGAAAGAAACACCTGTCCTCCTCCCCCAGGTTTTGCCACCAGACAAAGAAGGAAGGAAGGAAGGAAGGAGCTAATGTGATTGTGAATAATAGAATAGCCCGTTTGGTATAGTAAGATCTAGTGGATAAGAGAGAAAGGTTCTATAGTCACCAAAGATTATAGAATTTTTTTTTGCAGGACTTCTGTTGCCAAAGAGCAGAGGATGAGCTTCACGCAAGCAGAGGCCAGGGTTCTGGACAAAGGACTTGGACTGTGCCACGTGAAGCCCTGAGTTCCAGTTCTGACTTCACTGCAGAGCCGAGTTGCTCTGGAGCAGTCTCTCTTCCCCCTCTGGGATGCCACGTTCCTACCTGCACATCAGTAAAATGGGAATAGCAGACACACCAAGCTCAAAATGCTTTCCAGGGAGATGCTCTGAGGTCATGAGAAAATACTTTGCAAGTTCCACACACATATGTGGAATCAAAGCATCAGGCTCATGAGACATGAATGAAGATACACAGGCTGAAGATACACAGGTATTGAAAATACAAAATCCAGAGTTCATAGCTTCTTGGCCATTGACATGACATGGCAGGTAGGAAATCCACCTCTGACTTTCTGTGAGGGTCTTGGTGGAAACATAGACACTAAAAGTTTGTATAACATTACTTCAGGTGTGTACTGAAGATGCGCATGAAACAATAAAAAATGTGTTTAGACTCGAGTGCCCTCCCTAAGACACCTCTTCATGTCTACTCAAATATTTCAAGATCTGAAAACACTGTGGGCTCTGAAACATGTCTGGTGCCAAGTCCTCTGGATGGGGGTTCTCTACCTGTCCTTCTACTTAGGTAGGGGAGAGGCATTTTGTGGCCCCCATAGGGCCTTGTGCATAGATGGGAGAAATGATGGAGGAGCCATGGCTACTGCTAAGACACAGGCTGGAAATGTCGCTGGCCCTTTGTTCGCAGCTTCTGGAAGGCATTGATTCTGAAAAGGAGGAAACACATCTTAAAATAAGAAAGAAGAGTGAATAGTGGCCTGGACTGCAGTCATGCAGAATCAAGAGGTGGTGAGAGGAAGAGCAGACCCTCTTAGTGTGGAGGCTGGGAGCCCATCTCTGTGACTGTCACTGGCTGCCTTAGCCTCAGGGCTGGAATGCATTATCCAGTGAGTGGGCACAAACAAAGGGCTGGAGGAAGATGGTTGTGTGAGTGTGTAGCATTAATGAGAAGCCAATGTGCCTTGCTTACCAAAATCGGTGGTTTTGGTGGTAGGAACAGTAATGTGGAAATAATAATATGTGAAAATCTTTAACATGTTTTAGAAACCCTACCATCAAGTTATTGTTGTTGGGTGCCCTCAAGTAGGGTCTGACTCATAGTGACCCCATGTATAACAGAATAAAGCACTCCCTGATTCTGTGCCAGGCACCTGATCTTTTTTATGTTTAAGCCCATTTTTGCAGACACTGTATCAATCCATCTAGTTGAGGATTTCCCTTTTTTTTATTCACCTGCCACTCTCTCCAATATGATGTCCTTCTCCAGGGATTGGTTCATCCTGACAACATGTCCAAAATAAGTTAGACACAGTAAAACTATCCTTGCTTCCAAAGAGTAGTCTGGTTGCACTTCTTCTAGGACAAATCTGTTAGTTCTTTTGGCAGTCTGCCTTATGCAGATGACATAACTCTGCTTGTTGAAAGTGAGGATTTGAAACATTTACTGATGAAGATCAAAGAACCCAGGCTTCAGTATGGATTACAACTCAACATCGACAAAACACGTGGAGCACTTACTATGTCTGTGTGGGGTGATGAACAAGTGAATGAAGGAACCAGATGCTGGATGGTGGAAAATCATAATGGAAGGTATTGAGGTGGCCCAGACACAGCTCGCTGGGGAGACGTGGAGGAGAGACCACAGCCTCCTGCTAGAAAATTGGCAGAGCAAGAGTCACCATAGGTCTAGCTTCCAGCATGAGTAGTTTGTATATATACAGATCCTGGAAGAAAAAAAAAAGCATTTTGGAGATAGAGAATAGCATAGACACAGCATCACAGACAGAGCAGGCAGACCACAGGGCATCTCAGGTTGACCACCCTAATCCAAAACCCCCAAACATGAAATGAGCTAACACTTGAAACTTCTGAACCCTGAGGTAACTCCACAGTGGAAAATGCCCCTCCTTGCCCCATGTGATGGGTCACAGTCAAAAGCCAGATGCACCAAAAATATTGTAGCTATGTGTTGAGGTTTATACGAAACATAGATAAATTTCACGTTTTCATTTGGGGCTGTTTGCCAAGATATATTTGTAAGCAACTATTCCAAATTCTTTTTTTAAAATTCCCAAATCCAAAACATTCCTGATCACAAGTATTTCAAATAAGGGATATTTAACCCATAATTAATGTAATTGAGGGGGAAAGTTTACTTTTAATGCTTTCCATATTTATATATCTACAACTATATGCAAGGAGCTCTGTGTCTCCATTGGTATGGCATTTATTTTTCTCTTTAGTAGCCATCAAGTCAGTGCCCAACCAGGGACATGCACTGAGGACACATTAGTTCATGGGTCATGGGTCATAGGTCATAGGGCCTTCAGGACCCACCAGCCTTGGAGAGGCTACAGATGAGAGAATGATATCTGTGGAGTCAAACAGCAGTGCATGGCAGCTGGGCTGGGGGTGAGGGGGCATCAGAGTCCAGTTCACACAAGGCCCTTGTATAGGACTGGGGAGTCAGGGCAGAGGAGGCAGATCTGCCCAGCAGAGATGGTTGAAGAACCACTGGAGTGGTGGGCAGCCAAGGGCTCAGGACATTGGGATGTTTAGCAAAGAGAAAATCTTCAGGCTGTGGTCAAAAACCACTGAGTGCAGCTGGGGCAAGACAAGGACGAATGAACTGCAAAGCCTGAGGGACCACTGGAGGAGGGATTCGCCTCTCTTTGAGGGAACTGAGAGCAAGGCCAGAACACAAACCAGAGTCAGAAGGGGCAGAACGGTTCTGTGCGTCCAGAAGGACATGGATTATGTTGTTTGTACGTTCTGCCAACATTTCTGCCATCTGTGGCTGAACAAAAATCTGTTAAAGAACCTGTCGTAAGACAGCAGCAATCCATTCTTCCCACACTGCTGAGGGTCAGGAGACCCAGTAGGGCTTGGTGGGTGGTCTTCCTCCTCTGTGTGATAGCCCTTGGCTCCTTCACAAAGCTGCGTTCAGCTGGTGGCTGGGTGGATACCTGTTTTTTTTTTTTTTTTCAGACAGGTGCAAGCTGGTTATATTTCACCACCCATTTCCCTCTCTTATTCCCTCTTTACCCACTGGCCCTCTTCCTCTTCCCAACTTTCCCTACTTTCTTGTCTTGTCTCTTTTTTTAATCCAGAGTCTATACCTGGGAGAAACAGTACGATACTTGTCTTTCTGAGTGGTTTATTTCACTTACCCTGATGATCTCTAGCTCTGCCCATTTTCCTGTGAATGATTTCATTCTTGCTTATGGCTGAATAGAACTCCATTATGTATAGACACCACGTTTTCTTCATCCATTCATCCATTGATGGGTACCCAGGCTGATTCCACAACTTGGCTATTGTGAATAGTTCTGTAAAAAACATGGGTGGACAGGTGTCTCTACTGTGGCCTGCGTTGTAATTGTCTTCAGCTCAACCATCTTTATACTTGGGGGAGAAATTTTTAGTTTCTGTCAGGTACATGGAAGAATAGATTTCAACTTCGTATTCTTTGTGATGAACCCTGGATTTCTTTGGTTTTATACCCAGCTGTGATCACTGAAGCTACAAAGAGAGTGTTTGGGGGCTTCCCACAGAGACTCCTTGGTCACCTGAGAGCTAACTGATGATACAGCTGAACAGAAATTTCTCTGGAAAACACACCCACCCCCTAGCTCCTTTTTCCTTGTGCAAAAAGTTCATAAAGCCTCTGACAGGGGCCATAGCCACAAGCTCCATGTGGTGGCATCCCCGTGGGAGCTCCAGGCAGCTCTCCTCAATCCTTGGCTCCAGGAGAGACCACAGTGCAGCCTGGGTCCCCGCAACCTCCACCATTGCAGTGCAGCAGCCAGCTCTCCAGCACTGTGAGGACTCCCTCTGGTTCCAAAGCCAGTTCTGCAAAAAAGGCAAACAGTGCTGGAGAATCAACCCCCACCCCCTCTCCCAGCACCCTTGTGGTGGCTTCCAGGAAGGGTGGATAGAAACTCCAGCACTGGGCTCCTTGGCCAAGATGGCTCCAAGTGCGTGCACACACTGCTCTGAAATCTCCTGAGAGGACTTGAGTGGTAATTTCCCGTGTGACACATCCATCACTGGCTGGCTTCCGGGCCTTTATGACTTCCCTGCTTCCCTGCAGGAACTTCCTGGGTGGCCTCCCAAGTGATCTCCTTCCCCTCAAATCCTGGCCTCAAGGTCTACCTTTGGAGGAAAAGGATAGCATTAGACTTATGTTTCAAGTGTGGAGCGGGGACAGGAACATTGAGATAGGAAAGCTACCTCTTAGTCTGACCACTTCTCTCTCTTCAATATAACAAAAAAGAGAACAAAACTTAGTAATATCCCTGGCAAGAGACTAAGCTGATAATAAACCAATGAGTGTGTGTGTGTGTGTGTGTGTGTGCGCGTTGTTTGTATACATGTGTATAATATGAATATGTATGCATGTATATATGGATCACAATAAACTATGGATAAAATTATAAAGGATGGTAATACCAGAGCACTTAATTGTACTCATGAGGAATTTGTACATGGACTAGGAGGCAGTTGTTTGAACAGAATAAGGAAACACTGCCTGGTTTAAAATGAGGAAAGGTGTGCATAAGGGCTGTACCCTTTCATCATACCTCTTCAAACTCTATGCTGAGCAAGTAATCCAAGAAGCTGGACTTTATGGAGAAGAATGTGGCATCAGGATTGGAGAAAAACTCATTAACAACCTGCACTGTGCAGATGACACAGTTCTGCTTGCAGAAAGTGAAGAGGGTTTGAAATACTTACTGATGAAGATCAAAGGACACAACCTTCAGTATAGATCATGTCTCAGCATCAACAAAACAAAAATCCTTACAACTGGGTCAGTAAGCAGCTTTGTGATAAATGGAGAAAAGATTGAGGTTGTCCATGATTTTGCTTTCCTTGGTTCTACAATCAACATCCATGGGAGCAGCAGTTAAGAAATCAAAAGACACATTGCATTGGGAAAAGCTGTTGCAAAAAGACCTCTTTAAAATGCTGAGAAGAAAAGATGTCACACTGAAGACAAAGGTGCACCTGACTCATGCCATGGTATTTTCAGTCTCATTATATGGTAGTGAAAGCTGGAGGTTGGGTAAGAGAGACAGGAGAAGAATTGATGATTTTGAATTATAGTGCTAGAGATGAATATTGAATATACCATAGACTGCCAAAAAAACAACAGATCTGTTCTAGAAGACATGCAACCAGACTGTTCCTTGGAACAAAAGATGGCTAGATTGAATTTTACATATTTTGGACATATTGTCAGGAGGAACCAAACCCTTAACAAGGACATCATGTTTGGGAGAGTGGCAGGTCAATGAAAAAAAGGAAGGCCCTCAACTAGATGGATTGACGCAGCCCACAACAGTAGGCTTAAACATAAAAAAGATTGGGTGCCTGGCACAGAATTGGGGAGTGCTTTGTTCTGTTATATATAGGGTCACTATGAGTCAGACCTGACTTGATGCCACCTAACAGCAACATGTATGTGTAATGTGGGTATGTACATATACACACATATGTATATGTATGTCTATATATATATATATATGCACATATGTGTGTGAATACTTACATTTCTTTGAGTATTTCTTCCACAAGTACTTCTTCCACAAGTTCCAGTAACACCTGTGAGGACTGTTCAGTTCTGATAAGCAAAGCTCTCAGCTTTTCTAACATAAGTCATGCATTAAGTTGACTTAATTCTTGTTGCCTAGAGACTATCTTGGTGATATGCTGACTAGGTTTTAAGGGAATTTATTCTATTTGTTTTTGTAAAATACTGAGGGTTCTCTATTTCTTAATGTCCCAGGTTTTGCTTTTCTAAATGTGTTCCAACAGTGGCTGCAACAGGGACTCAGTGGAGTCATTGCCCAGCTGGGGGTGTGCAGAGGGTCTGGACACAGAACCCTGGCACCTTACTTCATTCTTCTGCCTTCTTATGTTTAAGGTATGGGGACACAGGCATAGAGAGGAAAGAAGGAATTTTCTCTACTCTAAAAAAAAGAGCTTTGAAAATAACTTTGAAAAACAAGTAGCTTCTACAGTATGAGATAGGTGGTATTTTTATCACTTTAGAGGAAGGAAAGGATTTCTTATTCCTGTACAAGAACATTTACTGTAATATAGGGCAGGACTATGAAATTGAACTAATGTGTCAGCCATCTGTTCATCAAGACTTCATTAAGTGAGAGAAAAGACAGTATACAGTGTGGGAGGAGAAGATCAATAAAGGGTTAAACATTTTTAGAATCAATAATGAAAACAGACAACCTAATGGAAAAAGGAATAAAGGACTTGAACAAGTGCTTGATAGAAGAAATTATCCTAAGTCCTAATAAACATATGAAATAGTGACTAATATCATGAATCTTCACGGAAATGAAGAACCGAGAAAAAAGGAGGAGTCATGGTAGATGTCTACCAACTGCCAGAACAAAGCCAAGCAAAGGTCCTGATGGTACCCAGTGTCTGTGAGATGGGGGACAGCGGTACCATCATATCAATTGTCAATGTAAATGGGTACAGGGTTCCAGACAAAGTGTTGAGTAGTATTCATCAAACCTAAACATACATATACTTCATGATACAACCTTGTTGTAGTTGTTGTTAGGTGCCATTGACTCGAGTCCGACTCATAGTGACCCTGTGTACAGCAGATGGAAACACTTGCCGATTCTGTGCCAGGCAAACAATCTTATTTATGTTTAAACCCATTGTTGCAGACACTGTGTCAATCCATCTGGTGGAGGGTTTTCCTCTTTTGCGTTGACCTGCCACTCTTCCAAACGTGATGTCCTTCTCCAGGGATTGTTCTTTCCTGACTACATGTCCGAAATATGTAAGACACAGTTTGGCCATTCTTGCTTCCAAGGAGCCCTCTGGTTGTACTTCTTCTAGGACAGATTTGTTGGTTCTTTTGGCAATCCATGGTATATTCAATAGACATCTCCAGCACCACAATTCAAAAGCATCAATTCTTTTTCTGTCTCTCTTGTTCAATGTCCAGCTTTCACAACCATATGATGTGACTGAAAATATCATGGCATGAGTCAGACGCACCTTCGTCTTCAATGTGACATCATTGCTTTTCAATACTCTAAAGAGATCTTTTGCTACAGCTTTTCCTAGAGCAATGTGTCTTTTGATTTCTTGACTGCTGCTTCCATGGGTGTTGATTATAGAGCCAAGCAAAGCAAAATCTTGGACAACCTCAATCTTTTCTCCATTTATTGTGAAGTTGCGTGCTGACCCAGTTGTAAGGATTTTTGTTTTGTTGATGGTTAGCCACAACCCATATTGAAGGCTATGATCTTTGATCTTCATCAGTAAATGCTTTAAATCCTCTTCACTTTCAGCAAGCAGAGTTGTGTCATCTGCATAACGCAGGTTGTTAATGAGTCTTCTTCCAATCTTAATGCCACGTTCTTCCTCATAAAGTCCAGCTTCTCAGATTATTTGCTCAGCGTATAAATTGAAGAGATAGAAAGTATACAGCCCTGACGCACACCTTTCTCAGTTTTAAACCAGGCAATGTTTCCTTGTTCTATTCGAACAACTGCCTCCTGGTTCATGTACAGATTTCTCATGAGCACAATTAGGTGTTCTGGTATTCCCATTTTCCGAAGTGTTATCCATAATCTGTTATGATCCACACAATCAAATGCTTTTGCGTAGTCAATAAAACATAGATAGACATCTTTTTGATATTCTCTGCTTTCAGCTACTATCCACCTGACATCAGCAATGATGTCCCTGATGTCCCTGGTTCTCCGCCTTCTTCTGAATCCTGCTTGATTTTCCGGTAATTCCCTGTCTATATACTGCTGCAGTCACTTCTGAATGATCTTTAGTAGAATTTTGCTGGTGTGTGATATTAATGATATTGTCTGACAGTTTGCACATTCAGTTGGATCCCCTTTTTTGGGAATAGGCACAAATATGGATCTCTTCCAGTCAGTTGGCCAAGTAGCTGTTTTCCAAATCTGTTGGCATAAACATGTTAACACCTTCAGTGCTGCATCTGTTTGTTGAGACATCTCTATTGGTATCCCATCAATTCCTGGAGCCTTGTGTTTCACCAGTTCTTTCAAGGCAGCTTCCACTTCGTCCTTCAACACCATTGGTTCCTTTTCATATGCAACCTCTTGGAATGGTTGGTCATCTACCAATTCTTTCTTGTATAATGACTCTGTGTATTCTTCCCATCTTCTTTTGATGTTTCCTGCATCATTTAATATTTTCCCTGTAGAATCTTTCACTACTGCCATTCAAGGTTTGAATTTTTTCTTCACTTCCTTAAGCTTGAGAAACACAGAGCGTGTTCTTCCCTTTTGGTTTTCTGCCTCCAGATCCTTGCACATGTTATTATAATATTTGTTTTTGTCTTCTTGAGCTGCCTTCTGAAATCTTCGGACCTGATACAACCTATTTCCAGGTATTTATGATATGTGGAAATATGGTCACTACAACACTGCTAATATTGGTCAGAAAGTGGGAAAACTTACAAAGGCATCTATGGCATAATGGATTGACAAGTATGGTTTATCAAAATGCTGAGAGCAAATGAAAGGGACTTACTACTTCCATAAGCAACAACTGCATCAATGTTGCACACACCCTGCAAGCAGATTCAAAAGAAGATGCATGAAGTGATCCTCACAGGACAAGTGCAAGTCCAACCTTTGGTGAAGGAAGAATATTGACGACCTTTGCAGGGGAAGGAGATGGAGAGTGACTAGAATCAGTTTCAATGTTCACGTCAGCCTAGAGAGTTAGCAAACCAACTAGGAACTTAAATCAGGAAGGGAAGGCAGAAAGAATAATCCAAAAGGACAAGCATGTATGTAGCTCTGCCAGGCTACAATGATAAGATCAAGGAACAAGAAGCATGGAGGAGGTTTCCTGATTCGATGTCAACATTCAGAGGAAGCCTAAAGCCCCGATTTATTCAAACAGAGGAGATAAGCCAGGAGGTCACAGCAACAGAGAACCTGTGGCATTTTTCCCACAAGGGGCTGAGCTTCCATCCATCAGCATCTCCCCATGCAGCTCTTCCATTGCATACACTTACCACTTTCTGTGTGCCCATGGTTTGAATGTTTCCACGTGTTTGTCCCTCCCAAAATATGAACTTCCTAAGAACAAAGCCCCTCCTTATGTTTATTGGGTCTGTGGAAGAACTGATGTTTTTAATTCTAATGTAGTCTAACTCAGCAATATTTTTTCTATGGTTTGCTCTTTTTGAAACTTGTTTACAAAATCCTTTGCTCTTCAAAGATGACAAATATATTCTTCTATATCTCTGAAACATATCAAATTTTAGCTTTTATGTTAAGTTTTCAATTCCTTCTTTTGGATAAGATGTATCCTTTTGTACTTGCTGACAATCTGCGACACAAATACATTTTCACTGCACTGCCTATTGTAATACATTGAAGTGGGGATAGTTGCACAGAGCCAGGGCTTGTGTATACCCTTCCAGTACCAAAGTCTTTCAGTATAAAACCAACACAGGATGCAGTGAGTCAGGACCACCAGGGAGCCAAGAAATTTTGCCAGCAGTAGATGACAGCTCAGACACCACCAAGGGCAGCAAGGGACAGACAGAGTGGACCAGATGCAGTATAGTGACAATATACAAGGCTGATCCTCTACTCAGGGGAACAAGGTCACCCCAGCACCCTCTGGAGGTGTGAACACATGGGTGTGACCCGCCCCCCCAATGCTTGAGATGCTCACCATCCCATAAAAAAATAGTTCCATTTAACCCTATACTCTTCAAGATAGGCACATGGAATTTTAAATATGTAGTTCAAAATATGTACAAACATGCCTCAAACTAGCTCTGGATGAGAAAAAGACTTGAAAAGTAAAAAGAACACAGAGCAATTTGGAGAACTATGTTAATTCATGGACTGGAAAAGTGACAAAAGAATCTTGCCATGATTTCTTATTGTTCTAGATAGTCTAAAATTCATTTGATAATGAATATATAGATTGCCTTTTATCCATGCCAAAAACTTCTCCCTGATAACCTGGGAGGTATGATATCCAGAAGGCAACAATGTTGATTATATATTGTCAGCTAGGGAAGTGATGAAGATTGAGCAGAAAACAAATGGAAACATAGACCCTGCTTACACTTCCAAGCCAGTACCTAAGAGGAGATTATAGGAACCCCAGCCTCTAGGCCTGGCTTCTGTCAGCCTTTGCTGACCCTCAGATACCTCAGACCTCCAAAAATAATGATAGATTTTCAATACAATGGAATTTTAAGAATTGTACAAAGAAAATATTTTAATTAATAATTACATACATTCATGCATATTGATATTCCAGAAATGTTTTTTGCAGTACTAGGTGTGTTAAAACCAGGGCCTTGCACATGCTAGACAAGTGCTCTACCACTGAGCTGCACTTCTAACCCTTTTTTTATTTTTTATTTTGAGACAAAGTCTCATTAAGTTACACAGGCTGCTTCTAGCCTCAAACATGTGATCCTCTTGCCTCCACCTCCCAAGTCACTGGGATTACAGGTGTGTGCCTCAGCACCTGGCTCAGACTTTTATTTGTATAATTATGAATTAGACAGCATTCTAAATCAGAGATATAAAATTTCAAAGCCCGAATGTTTCTCACCAAGTCATCTGCTGTCAGAACCTCAAATAATGACTTGTACGCAAACATCTTCAAAACTATTAGCCAAATGTTAGCAGTAATGTTGGAATTCTTGGGGGGATTTTTAGCCCTAAATTTGTTGTTGTTGTTGTTAGGTGCCATCGAGTCGGTATCCGACTCATAGCGACCCTCTGTACAACAGGGGAAACACTATTGTCAGTGCTTCTCTGCTGTGCATAGGGTTTTCAATGGCAGATTGGTTTTTGGGATGGGGTTGCCAGGTCCTTCTCCCAAGCCTACAGCTTCTGGTGTTCCCAGGCGGTCTCCCATCCAGGTACTAACCAGGCCTAACCCTGCTTAGCTTCCGAGATCTGACAGGATCGGATGCCACAGGGCTACCGCTGCAGGCAGCCCTAAATTTAGGGTTTTCTTTTTCTTTTTTGGCATTGATATTGTTTACTTGTTGGCACTAGAATTTATGGAGAAGAATGCAGCATCTGGATTGGAAGAAGACTCATTAACAACCTTCCTTATGCAGATGACACAATTCTGCTTGCTGAAAGTGAAGAGGATTTGAAATACTGATGAAGATCAAAGATCATAGCCTTCAATATGGATTTTGACTCAACATCAACACAACAAAATCCTTACAACTGGTCAGTATGCAACTTCACAATAAAGGGAGAAAAGACTGAGGTTGTCCATGATTTTGATTTACTTGGTTCTATAATCAACACCCATGGAAGCAGCAGTCAAGAAATCAAAAGATGCATTGCTTTGGGAAAAGCTGTGGTGAAAGATCTCTTTAAAGATTGAAAAGTAAACATGTTACATTGAAGATGAAGGTGCACCTGATTCATGCCATGGTATTTTCATTTGCATCAAATGGCCATGAAAGCTGTGCATTAAACAAGAGAGACAGGATAAGAATTAATGCTTTTGAGTTATGGTGCTAGAGATGATTATTAAATATACCATGGACTGCCAAAAGAACCAACAGTTCTTTCCTAGAGAAAGTGAAACCAGATTGCTCCTTGGAAGCAAGGATGGCTAGACTGTGTCTTACATATTTTTGGATAAGTGGTCAGGAGGGACCAATCCCTGGAAAAGGACATCATGTTTGGGAGAGTGGCAGGTCAACAAAACAAAGGAAGGCCCGCAACTAGATGGATTGACACAGTGTCTGAAACAATGGGCTTAAACAAATAAGATCATGTGCCTGGCACAGAATGAGAGAATGTTTCATTCCGCTGTACATAGGGTCGCCATCAGTCGGACTCGACATGATGGCACCTAACAACAGCAACAACAGTGTAAACTTTGCATATTCTAATACCAAATTCTCTGCTCAGAGGTGTTCACATCCACCACTTTGTCAAACATGATATGGGAGCAAATAGTTGGGCATGCTTGGGAATGCGCCCCCCTCCACATGCCCTGCATCTCTCCTACATGAGTGTGTACAGTTTCTCCAATACAAGTCCCTTGCTTTCTTTGGTCAGGGCAAGGCTCTGTCTTGAGAATTATCTCCAGGGCTCTCTGCACTTGCTGCAAGTAATAAGTCTCTTTTCAATGCCTGGCTTTGTACTCACCAAGGGACGACCCCATTGCCCTGCGTGACATCTTCACCAACTTACCCTAAGAAAATGCAGGGTGTAAGATTTCAAATAGCTAAAACTGGAAGAGATGGGAGGATCCATAGTTTACCCACTGGAAGGGCAAAAACTAAAAATCCCAACCACATTAACAGTTGATGTGACATGGAGCACCTGGGACTTTCCTACATTGTAGGTGAAGATGCAGCACAGTGCAGCTGCTTTAGAGAACAGGTTGTTTGTTTCTTTTAAAATTAAACATATATCCACCGTGTGACTCAGCTATTCTTCTCTGGTATTTACTGAAGGGAAGTGAAAATATCTTCACACAAAGGCTTGTGCACACATGTTCATAGAAGATTTTCTCATAATCACTCTAAACTGGAGACAATTTGCTGGTAAATGGAGAAATTCATGGTTTATCCACATACAATGGAATCCTGCTTAGTAAACAGGGGAAGCTACTGGGAAACGTAAAACACAAAAGGGTATCTGCCCCATGATCCATTGTATATGAGATTTTGGAGCATATGAATCTAATCTACAGTCAGAGAAAGTGGATCTTTTGTTACCTGGGGCTGGGGTGGGGAGAAGATTGTCTGCAAGCTGGCAGGTGAACATTTTGGGGCAAGGAAAATGTTCCATAGCTTGGTTGTAGTAGTTGGTACACAGACAGTCATTGGTCTAAAGTCAGCAAGCTTTGCCCTTAGAAGGGGTGTCTTTTAGTGTATGTAAGTGATGATACCTCAATAAAGTTTATTTAAAAGAAATTGCCCTGGGTCTGCTGCTTTGCAGGCTTTCTGCTGAATTATGTGCGACTTAATGGAGCTCTGAAGAACCTGAGACTTGAGAGAGGTACAGGGAGACTCCAGTGCTGTCCTAGCACCTACAAGGTCCTCATTCACCTTTGTAAAATCTTAGGAAGTGGCTTACAGAGCAGAATCAGAGGTGAAGCGATCCCCTGTCCCACATCCCAACCTTGGTAAGTAGCTAGTGCAGGATCCACAGAGAGGCTGCCCTAATCCAAATGTTTTGCATTTATTTAGCTGTTCCTAAAGTCTAGTGGGAGGGGCTTGGATTTAGCTCAGTTGGTAGAGTGCTGCACTGCAGTCTCTGAGGACCTGAGTTCGATTCCCAGCACCGCAAAAATGGGAGAAGGGCCTGGCAATCCACTTCCAAGGCAATCCCAAAACAGTCAGCCATTGAAAACCCTATGAGGGTCGCTATGAGTCGGATACCGACTCGATGGCACCTAACAACTAACAACAAAGTCTAGTGGAGGATGACATGATGAGGACTGGAGAGGGGACCACCTGAAAACATGCCACTGCTTCACCTGCCTGCGGTTACTCAGAAGGGAGGGTGGGCATGCAGAAATACTTTGAGTGTAACACTGGGCTCGTTGACATGAGCTTTGATCCAAAGCCCCAGGTGTCTGCACTGCTGCCAGGGATCCAGGCAGGTTATTCCTGTGGAAGCTGTAGAGAAAGAGCTGTGCTTCGACATGGGGCCATTGCAGGGTATGTCCTGGGGGAATTAGGTACAAAATAAGCTGAATGGATGGGTGCAAGGATGAGCTGAGCTGAGCAGGACAACAATGGGCAGCAAGCTCTGAGAATTTACTGGACTGACAGGGGAGAGCACCTCCTGCTGGCCAGCCTTGAGGTTTGAGGGCTGTGCTGCATGTCCACCACTGTGTAAAGGTCCCAAGAGCCTCCCTGAGGCCTTGAGCTGTGTGGACATATGCCAAGGCACCACAGCAAAGGGGCTGCTGAAAACAGAACAGATATCGGAACAAGTCACCACCCCTATATGGTTTGCCTATGGTTTGCCCCCAGGGTGTTGAAGCTTGGTCCCATGAGGTGGTATGACCTTGAAGAGGTAAGCCTGGTGGGCAGTCATTCCTGCTTCTGCTCTGTCTTGTTTTGGCCTCCTGTGTCACCATGAGATCTGTCCTTCTGCATGGCCTTCCACCATGATGCCTTCTGCCACAACAGGATTCTCTCCAGAACCTGTGCTAGACTGTTTGGACTCCCAGCCTCCAAAGCTGTGAGCTAAGGAAGCCTCTTTTCTTTGTAATTACCTAGTCCCTGGTATTTTGTTATAGTAGTGGAGAGTGGACCCCTTCCATGCTGTTGTTAACAAATTTTTGGACATAGAAACTATGAACTTGTTATTCTGTTTCTGAAGCCCTTACCCATAGTTTTATAATATCCTTGTCTGCCTAGGAGGACAGGCTGAAGGTGGCTGGTGATTACTGCATCTTCAAGCTGTCAAATATTTGAATGTACATCTTTCCTTTTTAACAATGTAGATCAAGATAATTATACACAATAATATAAAATGAGAAAAAAGGTTTTCCTCTGAAAGGAGGGATGGTAGCAAAGTAACCTTGTACTCCATGCTGCCTGCTTGAAATAGCACTTTCACTGACAGAAAAAGTAGCACATTTCCACAGTCGAAAGGAGCCTGTTTTTCCTTGCATATTATTTTTAGGTCCCATCTTACAGTTGATTAGTGGTTTCTTTCTTTGTTGCTTTCTTTCTTTTATTCTTCCTCCCTTCCTTCCTCCTTCCCTCCTTCCCTCTTTTTCTTTCTTCCTTCATTCCCTTTTTCTTTCTTTCTTTCTTCTCTTCTTTCTTTCTTTCTTTTTTCTTTCTTTCTGTCTGTCTTCCTTCCTTCCTTTGTTTCTTTCCTTCATTTTATTTCTTCTTTCTTTTCTGTTGTCTTTCTCCCCTTGTTTTCTCCCTTCAAAACTTTCAGTGACCCTTACATTGGTGGTGAGCCTAGGAACTGAGGAAATAGGATCTGCAGGGGCTGCCTGAACCACTGCAAATCTCCCTCATTCCTGTCTGCTCCCTCCCCTATCTCCTCGACCTCCATTCCTTCAGTCTAAATTGTGAAGTTAAACTATCTTGAAATGGACAGAAGCAAAGATTGTGTTTATTCTCTTTTTGAAGTTGTATTCTATAATATTTCAACAACAAAATTTTCATTACAAGTAAGTTATAATGACATCTATGTGGAATAGAATCCCTATGAATGTGTTTCCAAACTTGTGTGAGCAGATAACAGGCCCAAAAGAGTCTTATGCATGTAGAGACTTTAGAGATCATTTGGTCCAATTTTCATATTTCAGAGAAGAAAACAGAAAGCCCCAAAAGAAGAATATTGGACCTTAGAAAAAATTGAGGGAGCCTGGGTCCCTAGGTCTCTGCAGAGCCCAGGGACAGTGACAGGCCATGACAACCTATAACAGCAACAAAAGAGGACCTTGTCCATGGTGAGGACAAGGACAGCATAGCTCATGTCCCCAACCCCGCCTCCCTTCCCCCACCTGTCTTCTTCCTTCTCCCACTTTTTGCTGCAGAATATAAGACATTATGTTTTTTAAAAAGCTTCTTGAAAGACTGATTTCATTACAAGGCAAAGTGGAAAATTAAATTTTGGGTGAAAGACTTTTAAAATTGCATTTGATTTTTCCTCTTGGAAAGGACTTTAAGGGCCTTTGCTATGCAGTGCAGGGGGTACGCGGGGGGCTGGTGGGGCAGTGTGACCTGGGGCAGAGCTCAACTGCATCATAAGGTCATGGGGGACTTCTTTGGGGGTTGATATCATATTTTTGCCTCATGATTTACCCCCACCCAGGTAGGGAAGGTATCTGTGGAGGAAGAGGAAGAGAAGCCAAACAAGAAAGACTGAGGGAGAAGGGGACCCTAGCAGTAGAGCCCATGATCACAGACAGGACCCCAGGGAGGGGACACTGGCTGGACATGGAGCTGCAGGGCTTGAGAAGGCTTTACATCCATGGCAAGGTCTTTACTCTGTCTTACAATGCCCAAACAACATATGAGTAAAGAATGTCATTTGCAAATTAAAGGACAGGGGCCTATTTACTTCAGCATTTCAAAGTTCTGTTTGCAGAATATAGAATGAATAAACGAGTGGGCAAAGACAGAGGACCACGTTTCTACAATGGGCCTGGGGGACACATGTCCACAGTGGATTTAGAGGAAATACGTGTCACCATGGGCTCAGGGGATCATGCGTTCACAGTGGGGTCAGGGCAGCACAGAGCCACAATGGATTCAGGGGACATGTCCCCAGTGACTCAAGGGGACTGTGTGTCCACAGTGGATTCAGGAAATGGGTCACATCCTTTGACACAGCTTACCAACAACTGTAGGAAGGTGGAAGGCACAAGCAAACGTGCTATATTGAAAAGAATTCAGTTTTTTTGCATGAACATCTGATTATAGTATTTTGATACAGAACCTCCATGTGAGTGGATTTGATCCTTTTCTTAATATGTTCCTCTTCATGTTGTTTCAATGAACTATTCATTAATTTTTTCAACAAACACTTATTAAGGGTCTCCTATATGCCAGATAGCCTGCAGCCATAGCCCTGTGGCATCTGATCCCATCAGATCTCAGAAGCTAAGCATGGTCAGGCCTGATGAGTACTTAGATGGAAGACCACCTAGGAACACCAGGTGCTATAGGCTTGGAAAAAGGACCTAACGACCCACTCCCAAAAAACAATCAGCCATTGAAAACCCTATGAAGAGCAGAGAAACAGTAACAACACTGTTTCATGTGTTGTACGTAGGGTCACTGTGAATAAGATACTGACTGGATGGCACCTAACAGCAACAACAATACAAGCCAGACAGTGTTGTGGAGTTTAGGATGCATCAGTGTACAAAAATGAAGACCCTGGTGGTCATGAAGAATTCATTCACATTCAGAGAGGTAGCAATAAAAATAAATAAATAAATAAATAAATAAAGTGAGCATGAAATAAGCTGAAAGGTGAGAAGTGTTATGGGAAGAAGATAAAACAGGACAATGTAAGGGGAGTTAATATTTACAAGGGGAAAGGCAGGTGGAAAATTTAAATGTGGATGTCAACATGGGCTGCATTACAAAGGTGATGTATAAAAGTCAAAGGACATAAGGGATGAGCCAAGCAGATAAGTGAGGACAGAGTGTTTGAGAAAGTTGTAACACCCAGTGGAGAGACTATGAGATAGGACCTATCTGTATTTTCCAGGGATGGTGAGGAGGCGGCCAGAGTGGTTAGAGAGCTGTGAGGAAGATCATTGGTGAAGAAAAGATGAGTGATGGAGGGGCCCAGCTCATGAGCAGCCCAGGGGCCACTGTGCACACTTTGCTTCCATGGCAGGGGGAAAGGGCTCTGACAGCATCGGATGTAATGCAGGGGCCAATACTGGTAGGGTGCTAAGAAAGGATGCTTAGCTACAGGTCTCAAAATCAGCAAGAAGGCAAATTTCTTAAAGCTGAGAGGCACAGTTTGAAATTCAAAACTCAAATTCTTTGGTTGTTCAAGTCAAACTTGGGTGTATTGCTGATTGCAGGAGTTTTCCAAACTGACTCTCAAAATCAGTGCGGGAGGAAATGCATACTTGTCAAAGGTGGTCTTTCTATGCAGCTGGAGTAGAGAAGAGACATGGTATTGTGGCCCAGCTGCTGACGCATGACCTCTGGCGAGAAGTAAATTCAACAAACTCATGCACAATCTTTGGTTGTAAGAAAAACTACAACTGCTTGAGAGTTGGTTCCATGACTTTCTATTTTTAAACAAGGAGCCACTAAATGGTCTGGAAAAAATATACCTGATTCAGAAATGAGTCATCACAATAAAGCTAGAACATAAACTGTGAAACAGATGATAAGAATAAACAGTGAGGAAAAGAGCAGGAAATAGCAGACTACAAATGAGGAAAATATACAGAAGCAGGTTTCTGAGGAGTCATAGTTTGAGTCTGAAATGTCCCCCAAAGGTCATGTGTTTGAAGTTTGATCTCCAGCTGGTGGTGCTGTCCTGAGAAGCTATGAAGCTTGGGAGGTGAGGCCTCACTTTGCTGAAATAGGCCACTGGGGGTGAGGTTTTACCTGGACACCAGTTCTGGTGGATTTCTCTGCTTACTGATGTCATGATGTGAGATCCTCTACCACAGGCTCTGACGCTGCTCCTCCATGCTCCCCACCACTATGGACTGAGATCCTCTAACTTAGGCATGTCCAACCTTAGGCCCACAGACTACATGAGGCCCAGGACAGTTAATAATGTGGCCCCACAAAATATTTTAATATCATGTGTTTTTAGTGTTTATTTTCTTCATGACCCTCCAATATTATGTGTATGCACTCTCTATCATATTTTTATGAGTCTAATCCACACCCTTTCAATAGTTTAAAAGGTCTACAAAAATCAGACATGGATCAGAATCATGTATGGATTGAATTCTAATTATTAGACTAGATTCTACTCTAAAATCAGAATCCCAGTGCACATGATTCTGATCCATATCTGATTTTTTAGCCTTAGTTGGTACAGTGCTGCTCTGTATTTCTTTAGGACCTCAGTTTGATTCCCAGCACCACACAAACAGTAGAAGGAGCAGCAGTCCACTCCCAACACAATCTTGAAGCAATCAGCCATTGAAAACCCTATGAGAATTCACTCTATGTCGGATCTGACTTGACAGCACTTAACAACAACAACAAAACTGTTGGAAGGGTGTGGATTAGATTAGATTAGATTAGATCATTTACATGTAGCTAACAGTAATTCCTCTTTACTTCATGTGGCCCAGGGAAGCAAAAAGTTGGACACTTCTGACCTTGACTGTGGACCAAAATAAGTTTTGCCTCCCAAAACTTGTTTCTTTAATATATTTCACCACAAGGATGCACAAGTTGATTAACACATGTGGAAAGATGTAATTTAATTATTTATCTGTATACAAAGCAAGAAAATAGAAGCTGTGATTAAAAATATAATACATGCTTCAACAAAAACATCATTGTAGTAAGAGAAACATTTACATGAATCTAATCCCCCTCAAAATACTTCTCCTAGCTTGGAACACACTTACCTCATCATTCTTGGCACTTTCTGAAACAGTTCTGAAAGTCCTTTTTTGAGTGCTTTTAGTTTCATCCTCCAACATGACTGTACTTAGTGTTATACATTGTTTTTGGCATGGCAATTTCTTTCAAATAAAAACATTATGATGTGTCCTAATTCACCTTATTCATCAGATCTGGTACCACATGACTTCTGTCTCTTCCCCAAAGTCAAAAAGCCTATCAAAGGTGGCATGGTTTGAATCTAAAGTGTCCCCTAAAGATCATGTGTTTGAATGTCTGGTCCCCAAATGGTGGTGCTGTTTGTGGAGACTGTGGAACTTTGGGAGGTGAGATTTTAGGGTTGATGAAGTGGCTCCCTAGGTGCGGGGTTTTGGAGTTTACTCTGAACCTGTGGCTTTGATGGCTCTCTCTCTCTCTCTGTTTCCTGATTGCCAAGATGTGAGGTTCATCTACCATGGGTCCTGCTGACTGCTGTGGCCATGGCTGCCCCACTGCCATTGTGGACTGTGATCCTCTAACTATGGTATCCAATAAATCTTTTCTCCCATAAGTTTATTGCAGTCAGTTTCTCTGCCACAGCAATGAACCAGCTGGCTAATACAGAACATCAATACTGAGAGTGGGGTCACTGCTGTGCAGAAACCTGACTATGTGGTACTTAGGCTTTTGGAACTTGTGAGAGGAACTTAGAAGAGTTTTCAGATGCAGGTGAGAGAAGCTCTGAAAAACTGTAAGCAAAACTTGAGGGGTGATTCTAACAAAAATTTGGAAGATGAGAATGCCACCTGTGATAGAAATGTGGATGAGGCTCACAGGGTTTCAAAGGAAAATGAAGACTATTGGGAACTGGACTAGAGATCATTCATGTTATATTCTAGCAAAGAGCTTGCCTGTAGTTTGTCCATGTCCTGAAGATCTGAGTGACAAATGGGTTAGTTAACTTAGCATAGGAAATATTATGAGGTTAACAAGATACAGGGGATGTGGCATAGTTGTTGCTTGATGCCTTTAGCCAGGTTTATGGTGAAAAATAGGACTGACATTTAGCTCCATTGGTAGAGTGCTTGCTCTGCAATTGCTAAGACCCTAGGTTCAGTCCCCAGCACTGCAAATGTAGAAGAAGGACCTGGCATCCCACTGAATAGCAGAGAAGCACTGCATAGCACAGTGTTGGGGAGTGTTTCATTCTGTTGTTCATAGGGTCTCTATGATTGGACCTGACTCAACAGCACCTAACAACAACAATGATAAAAAAAGACAGAGAAAAAGACAGAATAGAAACATCTGAAAAATATGTAGTTCAAATAGAAAATAAAAACCATGGCATTTCTAAGATTACTGTGGATATGGCCATTTGGACAAGAAGATTATAACTATTTAAGAGATGAGTGCCATTAAAGAGGGCAGTAGAAAAAATATCCTTGCACAACAGAAGGAGTGGACCAGGTCTCTCCTATGTAAGACTCCACTGTGTGAAACTGAAAACCCACTTGAAAACAGTGTCTTAAATGCAAATGTCTCTTGGATGTGCTCCTAAAAAATATCTGTCCAGGAAAGTGGTTTCTCATCCAGGGAACACAGAGGCTGCTTCTTTAGCTGTGGTTCAAAAGAGTGAAGCTACCACTCAAGCTAGCAGCAAAACTTGGCAACATCTACAAAGTGTCTCTCTTGGAGGCATGCAGAATAAGAGTTATGGGGTCATGGAGGCTGCCATCAATGTTCCAGAACATGATTTGGGAGGCCTGGCATGTGTGCCAGGGTCAGATGCCCTGCAGAGAATCCATGAAGGACTAATGCATGACGCTTTGAAGGTAGAGCCTAAGCAGCAATGGAATCCTTAGGATGTTAGATATGCAAGCACTATGGAATGTCTGCTGGGGGAAGCTGCCAGTAATGAGTGGAGCCAGCCCAAAAAAGCCATGGAGGCAAAGTTGCCCAAGCCTGTTTGAATCAGTTGATGCCAAATGCCAGATGATGTCACATGTGCCAGATAACAGACACAGAGCCACAGGATTTGTTTGTCCAGTGAGTTATCAGTCTTGGTAGGGGCAAATCTTTTCTTTCTGTGGCCCCATTTCTAGATTTTGGAATGGGAACACTTACTCTGTGCCATCGTCTATTGGAAGTATGTGACCTATCTTTTGTTTTGCAGGGGCTCACAGTTAAGTTTGCCTTGAGTCCCAAGTGGAGACTTTAGACTTGGGCTTTTGCACATTAGTAAGGCTGTTAAGACTTTGGGGACCCTTAAAGTTGGACTGAATGAATTTTCCTTTATAAGATGACCATGATCATTGGGTTCCAGAGGTAGAGTGCTACAGTTTGAATCTAAAGCGTGTCCCAAAGTTCATGTGTTTGAGCATGGAACTATTTATTGAGGCCATGGAACTTTGGGAAGTGGGATTCTAACTTTGTCAGAAGCAGCTCCTTGGAGGTGGACCTTGGAATTTACCTTGGATCTGTGGTTCCAGTTACTTTCTTTCTGCTTCCTGGTGGCCAAGATGTGAAGTTTATCTGCTATAGGTCCTGCTGCCCCACCTCTACCTACCCTGCTGCCAGGAGTGACTGTGATTCTCTAACCATAATCCCCCATAAAATCTTTTCTCCCATAAGTTTGGCATGGATTAAAACATAAACCTGTCCCTGAATTTATGGTGGAATTTGAGGGGTCCAGGAAGAGTAGATAGACACTGCTGGAATGGTACCTAGAAGGTAGGAAGGAGAAAATAAACAGTGTCGTTAGCAATGGCATAAGACAAAGAAAAGCCAATAAGCAAACTGGAATCTGAGAAGAGGAAACACAAAACAGTGAGAGAACAAGAATACTTAATGCCACAATGCAAGAAAAGCTTCCAGAAACAAACAAAAAGAGAGTGATTTCAAATTGAAAGGAACCAAAATATACCAGTGAGAATTGCCACAGAATAGTAAAAACTGAGATTACTTTAGTAAATGTACTAGAAGCTCTGGAAGCTCTGGAAGGAAGGATTTGCTGGGTGGGCCCAGTCAGCCACGGAGGAAGGGCAAAGTTCAGCAGCCCCCAGAGTTCTTCATGGCAGCATAGTATGAGGAGACAGTGCGGTGTTACCTGGAAAGATCCTTATGTGAGAAAGATTCAAATCTATTACCCAACCTTATTGCTCACCAGGACAAAGACAGGGGAACTGGGGAAACTTCAGGAAGATTTTCCCATGAGTTATTTTTGAGAGACTCAACTGAAAAACTCACCAATCAGGGAAATAACCAAGTAATCAAGGAACAATTATTTTGGAAATTGAATTTATTTATCCATGGAAACAAAATTAAAACAAAGATGGGGAACAGAGTGACAGATTAGAATGGGGATGTCATGGAGACTGATAATGAAATGACAGCAAAATTTAGGTAAGTTGAGAGGCAGGAGAAGAAGAATGAGATGCAAAGTATATGCTAATGTCCTCATCCTCACCTGTGCATAGAAGAAACCAAGAATGATTAAAACTGCAAATAAATGAACACACATACCAATATTTTTAACAATTGAAAGAGGTTGCAATCAGTTAAAATCAGAAGGAGGAACAGGAAGATGAAAGGCGGGGAAAAGGAGTTTATAATTATATCATTCATAATAGCTGGCAATGGTGAGATTCTGTCCAAAAAATAGATAACTAAAGGTATTATGTAAAGTCATGTTTATAGTCATTCACTGAAATAAGACCCCTACATGTCTGTCAGCTTGCCAGGCTCTGGGGGTTTGCATGTTGCTGTGATGCTGAGAGCTATGCCACCAATAGTTCAGATGCCTGTAGAGCCACCCATGGTGGACAGGTTTCAGCTGAGCTTCCAGAGTAAGATAGACTAGGGAGAAGGATCTGGCAGCCCACTCCTGAAACAATTAGCCATTGAAAACCCTATGAGTAGCGGAGAAACACTGTCAAAATATAGTGTGGGAAAATGAGTCCCCCCAGGCTGGAAGGCATTCTAGAAATGGGGAAAAATTGCCTCCTCAAAGAAGAGTTGATCGGGAAAAATTGCCTCCTCAAAGAAGAGTTGATCTTAATGATGGGAATGAGTAAAGCCTCTGGGACCTCCTCTTGCTGATGTGGAATGACTCAAAATGAGAAGAAATATAGTGGCTGCAACAATGGGCTCAAACATAAAAAGACCATGTGCATAGCACAGTGGCAAGTAGTGCTTCGTTCTGTTGTATATAGGGTAGCTATAAGTCAGAACCAATTCAATGACACACAACAACAACAACACTGAAATAAAAATGCAAATCTCTTTTATAATTACAAAAATATGTACAATGGAATCAGACCCTATGGAAATCATTTTAAACTATAAAAATAGAAAACATAAAATGATAGAACTAAAAGAAAACATAACTGTCACTTCAATAAGTGTAAGTGGGCTGAAAAATCTACTAAAATGAAAACCCAGCTTTATTGTGTGATCAGACATGGATAAAATTAATGATTAATGTGTGAATATTGAATTATGCACAACATTGTAAGTTAGCCATGTACAAAATAAAGCAGGTAATTAATTTTAACATCAGATTAAATTGAATCCATGCAAAAAATCATTAATCAAGAAAAAGGAGCACATGTAAAAGGGTATGGGATAAAGGACACAATTTGACAGTTGTAAAATAACGTAGCAACCAATTAATAATATGAAAATTACAAGAGGTTTAGTGAGAACTACATACTGAATGTTGTTGCTGTTAGGTGCCGTCAAGTCAGTGTCTCACTCATAGTGACCCTATGCACAACAGGTAAAACACTATTGTCAGTACTTCTCTGCTATTTATAGGGTTTTAAATGGTTGATTGCTTTTTGACAGTGGGTTACCAGGTCCTTCTCCCAGGCTTACAGCACCTGGTGTCCCCAGGTGGTCTCCCATCAAAGTATTGACCAGGTCTGACCCTGGTTAGCTTCCGAGAGCTAACAGGATTGGATGCCACAGTTGTGTGGCTGCAGGGACATACTGAATAGGAGTCTTCAAATTACATCTTCAATTTAAGGCAGACATAGAAACTTAAATATAATGATTAGTTAGGGTTATCTACTTAATATTTTAAAATATGTACCCTGAAAATGAGTACTAAAACTTTTCAAGTGCCCATGGTACAGTTTAAAAAGGCAATGAGACAATGGATTTAAAAAGAGAAACAAAATTTTGCTAAATTCTAAAACTCAGAAGTACAGCCATTAACTGATCTAATGTAAGAAAAGCCAGAATTTAATAAAATAATGATGAAAAAGTACTTGCACCTTTGATTTTAGGGTGCTTTTGAATATTATGTGAAAAAGAAAATAAATGAAAATATTATTATAATTATAAATAATAAAAATAACCACCACCAAAATAGCAAATAACTCTACATAGCAAAATGATTGGGATATGGACACTCAGATATCCTCTCTCAATTCAGGTGCAGTGGCTCACACCTGAGATCCCAGCAGTTGGGAGGCTGAGGTAGGAGGATCACAGTTTTGAGGCCCGCAGGGTTACATAGTAAAACTCTGTCTCAAAAAAAGTAACAATAAAAAAGAAAGAAGTAAAGGAAAGAAAGAAAGAAGAAAATACAACAAAATAAGAAAATCTTCTAGCTACTTTGATTTATACAATTCTCAATTGTGAACTATAATCATCTTTTTATGTAATATAACACCAGGATAGATTCCTCTTTTTCTGTAAAATCTAAAAAGAAAAGAGATAGATCTCCATAGGAGAAATTAAGAGATTTGTTAATGAGTAGTTGACCTTCAAAGGATTAAAGAGTTTTGTTTAGAGAGTTGATAATTCCAAAGTTATGTAAAATATTCAGACCAATGAAAAATAGTTACTTCTTTCAAAATATTTTGAAGACATAAGCATGATACCGATACTGAAATGTGACAATGACTGTGTATCATGAATAAATTACAGACCCATCTTACATATAGATGTTAATTTGAAAGTTCAAAAATAAACTGGATGCCATGGCACACACCTGTAATCCCAGTGACTCGGGAGGCAGAGGCAGCAGGATCACAAGTTCAACACCAGAGGCAGTCTGTGTAATTTAGTGAGACCTTGTCTCAAGAGGTAAAAAAAAAAAAAAAAAAAGGCTGGGAGTACAGCTCAGTGGTACAGCACTTACAAAGCATGCAAGCGTGGGGCCCTGGGTTCAACCCCCAGTACCACACACACACACACACACACACACACAAAGTCCTAAAATAAGTAAGAGTAAACAGAACAATAAAACTTTTTAGAAAGAATTTAAAAGGGTTTATTTCAGGAATGCAGAGACTCAATGTTAGAAAAAGAAATTATTTTCAAAAATGTTGAAAAGGTATGTGATAAAATTAAATTTTTCTTCTTGTTTTTTTTTAAACTAAAAAGAATGCATCGGCACTTCTTTGTGGATCTCTCTCTGTCTCTCCTATATATATATATCTATGTACTTCTATGTCTGCAGCCATACCACTATGGTTTCTGGTCCCATCAGATCTCAGAAGCTAAGCAGAGTTGAGCCTGGTTAGTACTTGGATGGGAGACTGCCTGGGAACACTAGGTGATGTAGGCTTGGGAGAAGGACCTGGCAAGCCACTTCCAAAAAACATTCAGCCATTGGAAACACTATGAATATCAGAGAAGCACCAACAATAATGTTTTGTCTGCTGTGTGTATGGTTGCTATGAGTTGGACAACAACTTGAAGGCACCTAACAACAACAACAATGTATATGTATGTATATAACCACACTGGCGTCTAGTCTTATTATATCTTGGAAGCTAAGCAGGGTTGGGCCTGGTTAGTACTCAGATGGGAGACCACCTGAAAATACCAGATGTTGTAGGCTTTGGAGAACGACTTGGCAGCCCACTCCTGAAATAATTAGCTGTTGAAAACCCTGTGAATAGCAGAAGAGTACTGACAATAATGTCAGACATGGCAGTGGCAGAGACTGTTTTGTCTGCTGTCCTTAAGAATGGCTTTGAGTCAGACTGAACTCTACAACACCGAATAACAACAACAATGTATATACACACGAGTGTGTGTACGTGTGTATGTGTGTGTGTGTGTGTGTATATAAATGTGTTAAACTAGATGTCCCTCAATAGTACACATGTTAGATTGAAAACAAACTAGATGTCCATTGAGAGACATTTAGTGTGTCATATACATAGATATGCCTGCAGCTGTAGCCCTGTGGCATCCGATCCCGTCAGATCTCGGAAGCTAAGCAGGGTCGGACCTGGTTAGTACCTGGATGGGAGGCCACCTGGGAACACCAGAAGCTGTAGGCTTGGGAGAAGGACCTGGCAACGCCCTCCCAAAAATCAATCTGCCATTGAAAACCCTATGAACAGCAGAGAAGCACTGACAATTCGTGTTTCCCCTGTTGTACAGAGGGTCGCTATGAGTCGGATAACGACTCTATGGCACCTAACAACAACAACAACATACATAGATATGGGCTGGGATTTAGCTCAGTTGGTAGAGTGCTGCGCTGCAGTCTCTGAGGCCCCGAGTTCAATTCCCAGCACCGCAAAAATGGGAGAAGGGCCTGGCAATCCACTCCCAAGGCAATCCCGAAACAGTCAGTCATTGAAAACCCTGTGAGGGTCACTATGAGTCGGACACCGACTCGACGGCACCTAACAACAACAACAACATACATGGATATACCAAAACAGGCATTGTGCTTTAGAAGTATGCACTAGAAGCATTCCAGTTAAAGTTGGAGAAAATATAAAGTTGTTAGAACTTATTTTATCCAATATTTCTTGTTATTATTGATGTTTCCCTACCTTCCAAAAATCAGAAAAGTAAGTTAATTAAAGATGTACAGATAGGGCATGAAAGATGTAAAATAACTGCTGTATCTGATTTTATAAATATTTATCAAATTGAAACCCAAGAGCCTTCAAAAGTCACATATTTGGGTGTACAATTAATATATATTTAATCAGAGACATATTCTATGATATATATTTATGCTTTGTATGAAATGTTATGTAATATAGCTGGCCATAATCTCAGCTACTCAGGAGGCAGAGGCATGAAAATTGTTAGTTGGAGGCCAGAAACAGCCTGTGTAACTTAGTGAGAGACTTCCTCAAAATAAAAAAAATAAAAATAAAAAATGGCCTGAGGGTGCAGGCTGGTGATAGAGCACTTGCAAAGTATCCGTGAGGTCCTGGGTTCAATTCCCAAGTGCTACAAAAAAATTAAATAAATAAATAAATAGAAAACATTAATATCTATCTATGTGGAGTATGGAAGACTTGACTATGAACTAAAGCTAAGATGAAGGAAAAAGATGATTAATAAATGAATCTACATAACATAAAATTTTGGCATTTTACCAACCATGCAGTGAAATCAAAACACAAATTATAAATTGAAATTGAAATAATAAATAATAAATTGAAATTCATTCCCCTGGCATATAAAATGCTCCTCCCAAATAAAAGACCAGCAGTGTTATAGCAAAGGCTCCAGATGGGGACATGATGCTCATAGGGATGACAGCAGGTAGGTGTAGGGTCAGGGATGAATGTAAAGAGAGGCCAAGTTTCTCTGAGCAGGGCAGCAGAATTTAGAGAGACAACACCCTGCTTTAACAGCAGAGCGGGAAAATAGAAGCGCTCTTATGACCCTGATGGAAAGATAATTTGAAAATAAGTTTCAAAATTAAAAATTCATGTATAGTTAATGTATCTGTTCTACTTCTAGAATTTTTTTTTCAGTGGTGGGGATGGAACCCAGGGCCTTGTGCTAGGCAAATGCTCTACCATTGAGGTACACTTCCAGCCCTCACTTGTGGAATTTATCACAGAGAGAAAAGATTGGAAAGAAACTAGATGTCTCTCAACAGTGGACTGGTTGAATCAATAATGGTAATCAAACCAAGGGAGTGCTCTCCCTAGGCAGATATGGACTAAAGGCCTGGGTATACAGGGGGCAGATAGAGCAAGGCACAGCAGTGTGCTGAAATCATCTGTCAGTTATGCATAAATGAAGAAGTGTGCGTGCTAAGTCTTGTATGATTCATGTGCTTTCACATGCACAAAATATTTCAAGGAACTTAAAGAATGAAGTGGCTGCGAGTCAAGTGAGATGTTATGGAAAATCCTCTTTAGTGGTAAAAATTTGAACCTCGTGCCTGTATTACCAATTGAAAACAGTTTAAAAATTAATCCACAAAACCAAAAAGAGATCATACATAGAAAATAAAAGGAATTCTGCAATTCAGTAAGATGATGACAGAAGTTGATAGAAATACAAGTGGAATCTGTGACAGTGAAGGGTCAGTTGAAGGGCTCAGTGCATATGAAGAGGAGATAGCTCTCCCCAGGGCTCAGTGAGCTGCAGCTGGGGTGGTGGAGATGAGAAGGGAAGCCAGCTAGGCTGGACAGCAGGAGGGCACAGGGCACCCTTGCTGGGCTCCTTGGCTTAAGGACACTCTCTACCTGCCTAATATGTGTGCCTGCATCCCCAGGGCCTGCCTTATGCTGTTACATTGATTTCCTTATTTCCTTTCTTTATTGCTCAGCATTGAAGAGTAGGAAATGCAGGACTCATGTTGCCAAATAAGCAGATAATTGAAGCATTCTCTAACACATCAACATGGTCTGGGGATTTAAATAAAATTTGAAAACTGAGTCAACTCCAAGACAAATTATTTCACAATCTTAAGAGAGTTTCAGACAAATATGAATACTTCTGGTATATTCTTATGGGAGGTGGACAGAGCCTCTGGTGCTTGTTCATGAGGCAGCCATTGGTCACAACTGAAGGCTTCCATAATGGGCCACACATTCCTCAGCTGGTAGATACACAGCGGGCCATCTGGTCCTCTGTGGTCTCCCACATCAAGCAGCTCCCTGCTACCAAAGGCAGTAGAACCAGCCAGTTCAACTCCCAAGACCAGTGGGAAGGAAACTCTGGACATTAAATTGAGGGGAATGGCACAGGGGTTATCCCTCTTTCCATAGTCCTGGACAGCTGTGGTATGCTTTGTGTCTTTTTGTCATGCATTGATTTTTACTTTTACAAGAAAGTTGGAGGTTGGCTTTGTTTCATCTCCCATCTGCCAAATGGGAGGATGTTGTTGTTGTGTGCCATTGAGTAGTGTCTGACTCATAGCAACCCTTATAGGGTTTTCAATGACTGATTGTCCCGGGAGTGGATTGCCACATCCTTCTCCCATTTTTGCAGTGCTGGCAACTGAACCCGAGACCTCAGAAAGTGCAGAGCAGTGCTCTACCAGCTCTAATAAAGGCAACATTTTCCAGAATTGGTCATTTCCACCCAAACTAATGACCTGTCCTGAATAGACTTCATTGGGAGTGGACAATCCCTTCTGTGCATTTTTTTCTAGCTGAAGAGGCCTGGAGAAGCTATACCTGTATGGGAGAGAGCCACTTAGCAGGAGCTGGAGCTAAATCACATGTGTTGGGCAATAGACAGGGTCTGGGAGGTCACACATCCCACAGACAAGGACATTTTGAGGGCTCACACCCTCATCAGTTATTCTGGTAGGAATATGATTGGCTAGGCCACCCCTTCCTTTATCATCTGAGGAATTGGCTTAGCATCAGTCCTTGTCCTTGCCACTGGATGTGAGTGATGTGTCTGCCAGGCCAAGATGGGAAATCATCTGGCAACCTGGGGCACCAAAATGCTCTGTCTGATGGCGGCTAGGGCTGGTACCCCAGAAGGCAGATATTTTTCTGCCTTTGATTTGAAGATGATCTTGGCTCATCTAAATTGCTTGGGCCTCCTCTTCAAATTGGTCATGTTTCAAAATTGTGTCTCTTTGGAAGCTAGAAATTCAGATTACTAAGACTTTACTTGGTCTGGAGTCTAGATGAACTGTGCCTCTGTACTGTCCAACAAAACATCCTTGGTGCTCATGCATTTGACAGGCATCTGGTGGGGGAGGGATGAGGGACAAGCTGGGGAGGTGGTAGACAATTTCCAGCTAATTTTCAGTTTTCCTCTGTGCTGGCATCACATACAGGATTACGATGATTCTCATGTACAGGCTGAAGAGTTCTGTTGCACACTGTTGTGTTTCCACAACTGCTGTTTCACACACACTAGTGACATGACTGTCTGGCAGCTGCAGGCAGAGCAGGGAGACTTGGCTAAGAGCTGGTCTGGAGAGCAGGCTGGCCTGGGTGGGGAGAACCATGCACTGACTCCTGTGAGCGCAGGGGCCTGTCTTCACAGCAGGGTGTGCTAAGGGAAGATGGTCCACTGGCCTCCCTTGGTCTGGTTAGGGAGGACCTCAGCCTTGTCTTTCCCTCAGGGACTATCCTATAATACTCACCCACCCTGACCTCCCAGACTCCAAACCCCACATGTTAGGGCAAAGCCCCATTTAGCCACCCCCCTTCCAGGCCATACCTACCACCTGCTGCCAGCCCAGGTCACCCCTCAGGCAGAGACACTCAGGTCCACACCATTCTGTGGAAGAGGCAGGGACCACTGGCGCCTGCCACATGGCCTTGACCCTTGTGCTTTGCCGGATCCTGTGCCTCCACACAGACTGTTTTATATCTCCAACATGGTGCTTTCTTGTTCTGCCGGCAGTATTTCTCTGGCCAGGGAAGCTGATTCAGCCTGAGGTCCACAGTTGGTCTGACCAGGATGCTCAACACACCCAGGTTAGCCCCTGCTAATACAAACAAATGCATACATCTAACAGTGGAAAATACAAGTGGACCCAAAATGAGGGGTGAGGGGACCAGTTGCTGGGGCAACAGAGAAGGTGGGTGAGGACAGGGACAACAGAGCGAGGTAAAGAGGGAGAGAACAGGAGTTCACCATGCAACTCTATGAAAACCCATAATGAATCCCATGAGCAATGTGCAATGAAATGCATGTATGGAAATGTCATGAGACCCATTAAGCTGTGCATTAGAAATTACCAATAAAAAAGAAAATTTTAAAAAATCATACTATACTTCATAAATACAACTATTGATAAATGCTAATCAAAAGTTTTTGTATGTTCTTTGGGGAGATGGAAACGTCAACAACTCAGTTTTGGTGATTGCACACTGTATATATGAATGGAATTATCATTCTGTATCCCATAAATATGTACAATTTTTAAAAAAAGAACAAATGCCTAAGTTCTGCCCTTCTTGGTGGTGCAATCTGATTTGTGCTCTGTGTTCTCCCAGGGGATCCTCAACCACATACTATTTGTGAAAACCTATGTGATTCTGATTTGGAGCCATGTTCCTCAGAGTTTGACTGGACAATGTCCATGTATCACTCAGGGGTTAAAATGGATACATGTGTTTAAGAGGTTTGTCCAATACAGAGCTCATCTCAATAACATATACAGTCTCCAGTGGGAATGCTTCCTTCAGAAAGAATGCACATTCTCCTTGACAGGGAAATTGTACAGTGTGGTTCTCAAACCTTTGTGTGCAGAAGAGGCCCTCATGTCCTCCCATGCCCTTTCTTATGCTTCCACCATGTGATGCCTTCTGCCATGTCATGATGCAGCAAGGAGGCCCTTGCCAGGTGTCAGGGCCTTGAGCTCAGATTTCCCAGCCTCCAGGACTGCGAGCCAGTGGGTTTCTGCTCACTGTAGAGGACCCAGCCTGTGATATTCTGCAGCAGCAGCAGCAGCAGCAGCTGCAAACAGACTTCAACTGCAGCAGGACCCCCTTTAGGGTTTGATGAAATGCAGATGTCCAGGCCTCACCTGGACAATAAGCAGCTCTGGAGACAGGAGCAGAGCAGGCAGGCAAGATGGGAACGTCCAGGGCACAAATGACCAATGTGACCGAGTTGAAGGCTGTGACAATGGGGATAAAACAACAGACATTCAGCAGGGCCAGCTCAGGAGAAGCCTTCTCTACCAGTGTCATTCAGAGTATGGGCCACCCACCAAGAGCAGCTTCCTCATACTGGGGCTTGTCAGAAGTTTACGTTTTGGGGAGCACTCCAGGCCTGCTTCTGAATCTGAGGCACAGCAGCTGGACTATCAACAAATTCTCCAAGGATGCCTTTCCTTACTCCTGACTATTGGGAGGATCATCCATAATAGCTTATTTTTCAGTTGAGCCTGGGGCTTCTGATAGCCACTGGCCTTGGCTTTCATTGATACATGGCCTTTTGCATTTTCTGCTTTCCACCATTAATCTCTGTTCTTATGCTAAACTAAGTGCACAGTTACTTGGAGATACTATTCTATAATCATTGGCCATGTTTCTCTCAAAGAAGACAATCCACTTTTGTGGTGATCTCATGATTTTCTAGCTGTTAGACCATGGGTAAGCCACTTAACCCTTCTGTGTCTTCTCTGCCATCAGTAATAATGGGCCATCATAGCAAGTATATTTGTAGAATTAAATGAGTTAGTGGGGATAAGATGCCTAGCATAGAATAAAATATCTCTAATCATCCTTTACGTTTGTTTGTTTTTGAGTCTGGGTCTCTATAAGTTGCACAGGCTGCCTCTGGCCTTGAACTCACCGTCCTCCTGACTCAGTCTCCAGAATTGCTGGGATTTCAGGTGTGTGCCATGGCACCTGATACCTAATGCTTATTTATTTCTATTAACATTATTTCCACTTCTGTCCATACACTTTGTGTTAATTTTCCATCACTGTGACAAATATCTGAAATAAATAAGCTAAAATGAAAAAAGACTTATTTTGATTTCAGATATTTTAGTCTGTGCTCATTTGGCCCCAACGCTCTGTGTCTCTGGTGAGGCAGGAGTGTGTGTTATAGCAAATCTCCTTCCCTTAGCGTGGCTGGGAAGTAAGTAGAGGAAAGAAGGGGCCAATGTCCCAAGGTCCTCTTCAGGAGCATGTTTTCAAGGACCTAGTTCCCTTTCATTAGGTTCACCAACTCCCATTAGTGCCATCAGCTGGGAACCAAGCCTTTGTTGCATGCTCTGTGGGGGACATTTAAGATCCAAACCATTACACATTTCAACTTTAACACAAGGTGGTTAGAACCACTTACTCAATTTTTGTCAGCACAGACAGAGTGACCACACATTCTGGAAAAATCAGTGAATTTCCTTCCAGAAAACAGAAAGACAGTGATAATAAGATTTTCTCAAAAGTGAGACCTTTCAGAGTTCCCTACTCTCTTATCACTAGGGCTAGGTGACGCTTATGCTTGCTCTCTAGTGATCACAGGCACAGGGAGATGTCATATCACTCATGAAGGCCACAGACACGGGAGTCTTTACATGTGATTCCTGTCCTCGAAGACAATTCTCCTGTCTGCTTTGGCTTTGAGAGTGCAGCCTTGGACACACTCCTACGCCTGTCTTGTGAGAAAGTGTGACTGACAGGCATCTGAGGTCCTGTTGTTGTTGTTGTTAGGTGCTGTCAAGTCAGGTTTGACTTATATCGACCCTCATAGGGTTTACAATGGCTGATTGTTGTTTCAGGAGTGAACTGCCACATCCTTCTCCCAGTTTTGTGCTGCTGGGGATCAAACCTGGGTCCTCAGAGACTGTGGATTGGCACTCTACCAACTGAGATAAACCCTTGCCCCTCCCGAGTTCCTTGGTTCGTTGGTAGATGTTGTTGAGTCATGTCCAACTCATAGCTACCCTCTAGGGTTTCCAATGGCTGATTGTTTTGGGATTGCCTCAGAAGTGGATTGCCATGTCCTTCTCCCACTTTTGCAGTGCTGGGAATAGAACCTGAGACCTCAGAGACTACAGAGCAGTGCTCTACCAACTGAGCTAAATCCCAACCCCTGAAGTTCCTTAGTAACAAAAAGATCTCACATGCCACAGAATAACCCTCTCTGTCTGACCCTAATTATTTCATGTGGAAATCTATCCAAGTGGCACCCGGTATAAATATGACATACATTTAAGCAGTGGGGCCTAATTCACTGTTTCCCCTTGTTGTTGTTAGGTGCCATAGAGTTGATGTCCAACTCATGGCGACCCTACGGACAACAGGTGAAACACTGTTGTCAGTATTTCTCTGCTATTAATAGGGTTTTCAATGGCAGGTTGATTTTTGGGAGTGCGTTGCCGGGTCCTTCTCCCAAGCCTATAGCACTTGGCATTCCCAGGTGGTCTCCCATCCAAGTACTAACCAGGCCTGATCCTGCTTCTGAGCTTCTGAGATCTGATGGGATTAGAAGCCACAGTGGTATGGCTGCAGGCCAACTGTTTCCCCTGGACAGACAATAACTGCTGGGAGCATTTGGCAGCTGAGACCAGGGAGTGTTCAGTACCTCCAAATGGTTGGTTTATACTTATATTTTTATTGTTATTTTTTCAGTACTGGGGATTGAACCCAGGGCCTCACTCATGCTAGAGAAGCATTCTCTCACTAAGCTATCCTCTCAGCCTCCAGACAGTTAGCTGTTAGAATTATGTAGTTAGAAAGCTGGTAATAAAGATTTGGAAACAAGAAATAGTAATTTGATCTCTTTGAGCATGATATATGAAGAGCTAAAAAAAAAATAAGATACCTTCCTTGACTTCTGAGAAACAAACTTTAAGGTACACCATGCTTTCTCTAAAGTCCATTGCTTCTCTTAGTGGTTTTTGAAGAGTCATGAGAAGATGTTCTTTAAAGACAATATGTTCCATGCACTAAAGATGTACTCAAAATGCAGATTGTTCCAGTCAATCTTGGAGGAGGATGTGAAGGATACTGTGTAAGGCCAATGTAGGAGAGCAGCACTGTGCAACAGAAATATAAAGATGGGTGCACTGGCCCCGCCTGTAATCCCAGCAACTCAGAAGGTGGGGGTAGGAGGCTCACAGGTTCGAGGCCAGAGGCAGCCTGCAGAACTTATCGAGACTCTATCTCAATTTAAAAAATAAAAAAGGGGCTGGGGGGTGCAGCTCAGTGGCAGAGCACTTATCCTGGGTTCAACCCTCAAGTACTGCAAAGAAAAAAAGAGAAAAGAAAAAGAAAAAAGAAGAAAAAAGAAATATAATACATGTTGTTGTTGTTGTTGTTAGGTGCCGTTGAGTCGAGTCCGACTCATAGCGACCCTATGTACAGCAGATCGAAACACTTGCCGATTCTGTGCCAGGCAAACCATCTTATTTATGTTTAAACCCATTGTTGCAGACACTGTGTTAATCCATCTGGTGGAGGGTTTTCCTCTTTTCCGTTGACCTGCCACTCTTCCAAACGTGATGTCCTTTTCCAGGGATTGTTCTCTCCTGACTACATGTCTGAAATATGTAAGACGCAGTTTGGCCATTCTTGCTTCCAAGGAGCACTCTGGTTGTACCTCTTCTAGGACAGATCTGTTGGTTCTTTTGGCAGTCCATGGTATATTCAATAGACGTCTCCAGCACCACAATTCAAAAGCATCAATTCTTTTTCTGTCTCTCTTGTTCAATGTCCAGCTTTCACAACCACATGATGCCACTGAAAATACCATGGCATGAGTCAGACGCAC
>VMDO01007089.1:0-43738 GCA_007922755.1 Pedetes capensis | reverse complement strand
CCGTAACCCATAAATGAAGAGGATTTAAAACAATTACTGATGAAGATCAATATAATACATATTTTCTGATAACTAAATTGAAAGAAGTTACTAAAAAATGTAATTAATTTTAAGAGGATATTTTATTTAAAGCAAAATATCCAAAACCTCATTATATCAATGTACCCAGTACAAACATATTAGTAAGCTATTACAATACTCTTTTCTTATTAAGTCTTCAAACCCAATGTACATTTCACAATACAGCCCAGTGTGGACTAGCCATTTCCCAAGAGCTCCATGAATATGTGAGGCATGCTGCTTCTGTGGCGCACACTGCAGTTTTATAAGAAATTATTAGGAGAGGCTCTTGGCTCCCTTCCTTAGCCACTACTCAGTTTGTCGCTTGCTCCCAAAGGGTTTTCTAGACCTGCTGTTGCAGCAGGTCTCCATGACTTTGCATTTCTGCTGCGTCTCTGGAGCATCCTGGCTGCTTCTCTCCTTCCACCTCCTGTCCTACGGACAGACCACTGTTCTTCCCCCAAAGACTTAGTCAACGCTGACAGTGCTGGAAAGAGTTTTACACCTTGGCTTCCAGACACAATTTAGTATTTTATTTGTACCCTTGATATACTTCTATTATTTATATTTTCTTGTTTTTCTGTCTTTCTCCATGCTGTGTGTGTTTTGAAGGCATAATTTTCTGTATTATGCTTATACCCTTAGTAGAGCATACTAATGTATTTTATGTGCTAAGTAAATCTAGATTTTAATTTAAAAATCAGACCTCAGCAAACTTCCAGAGGCTGCCCTTTGCCCCCATATTATCTGTTTACAAATATTATTGGAAAGGCCAAATTAGCTGCTGGTTGCACCCAAATGTAACATAATCATACTAATGAATCTTAATAACCAATAGTAAAATATTAATATTTTAATTTTCTTATTTATCATTCTTCCCCTATCTTATTAGATATACCTGCTAATGAGCCCAGTGATCAATTCTCTAAGAAACAACATGCATATGTCCGAAACTAAATGTAGCTTTCAGAAACTATAATTTATGCAGATTCTATCAAAAAGAAGAAAAGGTAAGAGGTTTATGGAAACCATCTTATTTGGACTATGGGAGAGGCCAGGGGATAGGATGTGATGGACCATTCAGTTAATTCACACTACTATGGAAGTTCCAGCTTTTGTGTCAGGTAGTAGATTCACAGGTTTTGTTTATAGAGCAATTATAATGATAGTACATTTTCTATTTGCCCTGCAACCAATTTCACTTATAATTATCATCTTACACAGTGCGGGCTGCACTGTGTAAGCAATTAGTATACTATATTTGTCACAATTAATAAACCAATACTGATGCATTATTGTGAAACAAACTGTGTACTTTATTCAGATTACCTTATTTTTTATCTGATGTTCTTTTTCTGCCCCAGAATCCCAACAGTGCATGTCATGGTTATCTTGCCTCCTTAGCTCCTCCAGGCTGCAATGCTTCCATGAGCTATTTGACATTTCTCCCATTAAGAGACAGGGTCTATTTTCTTTCTCTAGGCTGTCAGGCTTGTGACTGTAGACTGGGTGGTGCTCCGTGCCTGCTGACGTGAACTCACAAAAAGCATAGGGATTCTACCTGTTTCTTAAGGAGGCCAGCTCTTAGAACCCAGCCGTGCTTTGAGGAACAGGCCCACACACAGCCACCACATGGAGAAGCCATCCTGTGAGGACATTTCTACTGATAACTCAGCTCTGTTTCCAGCCACTATCCGGTACTGGCCCCCAGACATGGGTCTAAAGATGCCTGTAGGTGAGTTCAACCTCCAATCATTGAGTTGCCCAAGCCCTGAGTATTCAAGTAGGGCTCCAGACATCACAGAGCAGAGAGAACAGCCGACCCCATCATGCCCCATCTGATTCCTGACACATAGGATCCAGAAGGATAGCACAATGGTTGTTTCATGATAAGAATCTATGTTATTACAAAGCCAGAGTAACTGGAGCATTTGGTATTTCACAAAGAGCTGTAAACTCTGACTGTTATACAGGAAATGAGGGGAAGTGACTGGAAGGAAGGCTTTTCCCTGGGAGCAGTCTGGTGCTGAGGTCAGTGATATCTGACACTTCTCTTGACAGTTTTCTCATTTAACAATGATGTGATTCATTTGAGAATAAGTATTTATTGGCTGTCACAGATGCCTGAAATCCAGCAGAAAAGGAAACAAAGACCCCCACTCCTGTGGGGCTTCCATTTTATCAGAGAAAGACAAACATAAACAATAAATGTCATAAATAAGTAAATCTATTTGTTAGAGTGACCATATGTACAGCACAGTGAAAGAGGCCCGGCATCTGACAGTGCTTCTCTGCTACCCATAGGGGTTTCAATGGCTGATTGTTTCGAGAGTGGGCTGCCAGGCTCTTCTTCCATTTTTGTGGTGCTAGGGATCAAACCCGGGACCTCAGAGCATACAGAACAAGCACTCTACTGATTAAGCTAAACTCTAGCCCCAATTAAATATAAGCAGCCTGAAATATGCTACATGCAATAAAATAATGAAATAAACATTGCAGCAGGGTCAGGGAGAACAGGAGTGCTGTAGGCATTTTGTAGTCCTAGCCAGGGCAGTCAGGATGGGATCCTTAGAGTAAGAGTTTAGAGGATGACTGAGCCCATGTATTTTAGAATGCAGAACCCAAGGCAAAGACAAAAATGGGACCAGTTGGAGGCATAGTTCCAGCATGGAGGTATACAAAAAGAGAAATGATGTAAGAAGATTGCAGGACAAAGGGAAGAGATGAGTCACTGTGGAAATACACCACTCATGGCCACAAAGAAAAGGAGGGATGGCTCAGTAGTGTTTACCAGGATGTCCCAGGAGCAGCCACTGGGGAGAGAAGCAACTGTGTCCAGGTTGCCCAGTGCTGTTCCCCACCCGATGGGACAAATATCACCCACAGCACCTACTATATGGCACTCACAGGATCTAACCTCCATCATGGCTATTCAGGAGCCCACCAAGAGCCCACACCACGCAACTCATCCTAGTCCATATGACAGCCCACACTGTGCATCACATAGTAGGCCACCAACAGCCCACACTGTGCATCTCATCCTAGTCCAGATGACAGACCACACTGTGTATCTCATTCTAGTCCAGAAGGCAGCCTACACTGCATCACATCCTATATCTTAGTCCACCTATATCTTAGTGCACTGTGCAACTGATCCTAGTCCAGACGACAGCCCGCACTGTGCATCACATCCTACATCCTCATCCACCAAGAGCCCACACTGTGCATCTCGTGCTAGTCCACACCTTGTGACTCAGTACAGCATGTGCATGTGAATATGGGGTTGATGTCTTAGACTGCAGGTGGGACCCCTGCTAGCACAGAGGCTGGCAAGGACTCTGGCAAGTACAGTGGGGGCAGCAGCAATGTGCCCAGTGCAGATAATCTGAGGAGGAGACCCATGTCCAAGGCCTTCCCAACAGTGCAGGAGTAGGCTATGCAGAAATCTGAGGCCAGAGCCCCCTGGGCAACAAGACCAGCTGGGCACAGTGCTGTGGCCCAGCAGAATTGGCATGTTGGAGACCAAGCACTAAAGTCAGTGTGACTCATGGAGGTCAGGGAGCATGGGGAGAAAGCACATGGGAGGAGTGAGACCCTGATTCAGGGCTGGGTTCAAGGGGCATCGGCCTCCTGTCTGAGAAAAGCGTGGGCCTTAGGTGGAGGCTGGAGGAGAGGTTGGGCATGGTTTCATTTGCATTTTGAGTGGATGCATCTGCCTGTCTGATTGTAAGCAGGCAATGCCAGGGATTGCATGTTGGCTGAAGTCAGAGAAACCAGTTAGTGGGTGACTCGAGTGACACAGGAGAAGAACAAGTGTGGTCCAGGTCTGCGTGGTGGAACAGAAGGTCATTCCTGTAATCTCTTTGAAGGGACAGCACTTCAGTGTCCTAAGGACCGAGCCACTGGGCATGAGTCAGGGAACCTGAGGAAGCAGTCACAGCACTGAAGTCAGAGTTTAAAAGGAGTCACACCCTTCATTCCATCGCAGCCCTCAACTCCTGAGTGGGTGGAGTTCCTTAGCTGCTGAGCCAGGGCCAGACCAAGGTAAGAAAATGAAAGGCCCTGGTGGTGGAGCCATGCACATTTGTGTCTTGTTTAACAGCACAGAGTCACCTTATCCTGAGGCGGTTATGGCCCCTAACCTTCCCCTTCACTTATTCAAAGTGGGAGCGATAAGACTTGGCTCATGTACTGATGGGCCAGGGTGTGCAGAGTCCAGAGCAGAGTCTGCCCCACAGCACGTGCTTAAGAAATGGGCACTGGAGCCAGCATTATTACTATTTGGGCATATAATATGAAAATAATTTCATACCTGGGGGCTGTCTCATTATATGACTTCCTTTGGTGCACCAGTGGGTACATTGACAATGTTTTGGGATCTTGTTTGTTGCTGAAGACACTTGATGGGTTTCAGATGACAATTACAAATTAGCAAACATTCCTTTGTGGTGTCAACTATCCCTCACACTCTCAAAAACAGCAGGAGGATGACAGCTGAAAGGATGAACTGGTGGAAATTATATCACTTGGGACTTGATATACTGAGAACATAGTGCAAAATTAATGCATATCAAGCCTTCAAATGCCCAACTGAGGGATACAGGTGGATTTACAGCAAGCAGAGTGTGGAGGTGCAAAGCTGTATTTTTGAGCCCCTGTCCTGGGCCAGGATTTATGCTGTGTATCTGGTAATTCACCAAAATTTTCAAGGTCAGCATCCCTGTTTCTGCTCTGCTGACCAGGGACCTGAGGCTGTGGTTTGGACTCAGTTTAGTGAGTCCCTACAGGATCAGATGTCAGAAGCTTGGTCCTCAGTATGGTGAGGTGGGAGGTGGTGGGATCCTGAGAAGTGATTACATCATTAGAGGCATTGCCTTGGGAAGAAATTAGTGAACTCTTGTATAACCCTTGTAGGTTATCACAAGAGGGTTGTTGTCAAAGCAGGAGTGGCCTCTGCCCACACTCTGTGGGTTTCTCACTTGTTCTCTGGCCATGATGACATCTGCCCTGTGCTGCAGACAATAGAGCCCTCGCTAGGGCCAAGTTGAAGCCGGCATTGCGCCCTTCCAGTTCCAGAACTGAGAACTAAATCAATGTCTCTTCTTTATAAACTAGTCAGCTTTGGGTATTCTGTTACAGCAATGGAAGGTGAGCTGACACAAAGACCTTCAGCTATGTGAGAAGGGCCATAGCCTGATCTGGGCTTGAGTCAGCTGTTCAGTCATTGCACTAAACTGGCTGGGTGGCGGAGCAATGGATGATGTGGGTCACTGGCAACAGGGACCAGGCTTCTAACAGTGGCAGGATTTCCTCCATACCCTGCACTCTGCACGATTTCTGTTGACTGAAAGATGTGCTACTAAAACTGCAGTTCAGAATCTTGGGATGGAAGAAAAGCAAGAGACACTGTCATGGTGGGGCAGAGGGAAAGGAGCACGTTTGCTTCTTTTTTGGTAGAAATAAAAAGACTCTAGTTTTTTCTCAGTTTTAATCAGCAGAAACAGTAGCTTTATTCTTGAATGCATCCTCCTGTGCATTAAAATTTTCTTTTCAGGGGCTATTTTTTCATTAGCCCTCCTCTGTGTTTTATGACATCCAACTGTCTTAAGACTGTCCAGCTCAAGGAAACAGGGCAGCCTATATCCTTTTGCTTCATAGCCCTGTTCAAACTGGTCTACCCAGATGCTGAGTCAAGTCTCCTGGAGCCTGATGGGTCATTGCATGACTGGGGAGGCTTGCCTCATGCATTTCCTCCTCCTCATGTGCCTCTCCTTCCCAAGGTTCCCTGGAAAACATAAACTCTGAACAGAAGGAACCATTTTCTTTCAACTAAGAAAATAAATGTTGGTCAGAAACAATCTCATCACCTCTTTAAAACCAAGGACTCAACACTAAACCCACAGAACTAACTTGGAATCCTCCTGTGAGTTCCCATGAAAGTTCATTTTCTAAACTGCTTTAATGGTGAAAAAAATAAACCAGCTATATGACTGCTTAGATCTTTCACTTAAATGATAACTTACAGATTGTTTTTAAGTTAACCTTGCAAAAGTCTTCCAGGGTTTGGTGGTGATGCTTTTTTCCCCTCCTTTCAAGATAGCATTATGATATGCATGCAGTGATGCGCATCTGTAATCCCAATGACTTGGGAGGCTGATGCAGGAAGATCGTGAGTTTGAGGCGAGAGGCAGCCTGCGTAACTCAGCGAGATCCTGTCTCAACATAAAAAGTAAAAAATGGGTTGAGGGTGTGGCTCAATAGAGTTATTTCAAAGGCATGCCTGAGACCCTGGGTTCAACTCCTCAGTACTGCAAAAACAAATCAACAAAATTTGCATTTTGAGTTGGGCAGGGAGTTGTAGGTCAGTAATTCTAGCACTCAGGAGGCAGAGGAAGGAGGATTGTGAGTATGAGGCCAGCCTGGGCTATGTAAAGAGTCTTAGGCCAGCCCAAGCTATATAGAGAGACCCTATCTCAAAAATAAATAAATAAATAAATAAGTAAGTAAATAAATAAACCCCCAAAACCTAAAGCCAAACAAGATAACATTTTGGATTTTGGTACCTTATCTCTGTAAAATTGTATTAGTTATCATTTTATGTAGCCCTTCTCTCTCAGCATCCTCTTTTAATTAATATACATTGTATTTTAGACTAATTTTAGATTTGCAAAAAGTTTCTAAGTTAGTATAGAGAGTTATCACCCAGTTTCCCATGTTATTAACAACTTATATTAGTATGGATATTTATTACAGTTTAAAAAGTTGATGATATATTATTAATTCGAGTTTGTACTTTATTTACATTTCCTTAGTTTTCATCTAATGCCCTATTTTTCTGTCCTAGAATCGTATCTAGGATATTTTATTGCATTTTGTAATCATGTACCCTTAGGCTCCTCTTGGCTATGACAGGTTCTCAGTATTGATTTGTTCTTAATCACCTTGGAAATTTTGATTAGGAATTTTTTAGAATGTCTCTTTCTTGGGATTTCTCGTGATTAGATTGGGGTTGTGGGTTTAGGGGGAAAAGACCATTGAGGTGACATGCCATTTTCATTATGTCATATCAAGGCTATATGCCATCAGAGAGAACCCACTTTTCTCTCCCCTTTCAGCTGCAACAGGCTGGCTGTACTCTCCTGTCTTCAGAGCCCCCAGTGGCTGAGCAAGTCTTTCTCACATTGTATCACCCTGATGTTGATGTTTCTCTTGCCTCCTTCTCCTACTTACTTTGTCATTTCATTGGTCGCACCCACATAGTCCAGAGTAATATCCTCATCCCCAGATCATCTGATTGGCAAGTTAATCCTGTCTATGACCTTATATCCCTTTAGCTATGTAACTTAACACATTCCTAGGTTCTCAGGTCAGGATGTGGGCATCACGAGGGAAAACTGATTCGCCAAGCACAAGACTCAAAATATAAGTGTTCAATGTGCTCATTGCTGCTGGAGGATCTGTTTTTAAACTCTTTCTGCAGCATTAGGAAAAACATGTGTATATACTCACCTATGTGCATGTATCTATCTAGCTGTCTAGCTCTCTCACCTATCTTCTACCTCTCCATTTGAATCTGTATTAAGCTGAACATAAACTCATACTGTTTCTGCCTCTAACCCAGCATCATATGGATTAATTCTAGCTCTTGATTATCTGTAACCTTCCATGCCTTGAGACACTTGGCTCCCAGTATCTCCATCAATTTACTCACTTGTTCAATTGCTATATGCATGCATCATAGTTCCAGAATCATTTCCCTGCATTGTTACTCAGGGTGGTCAACTAGACTACAGTGCTTCTGTGCAGTTCCTTTTGCCTTTAGTGTTCTACTGTTTTCTGAAGTTCCTTATGTAAGTACCTTTTTCTTACTTTCAGATGAGTTTCTTAAGGCTATTTCATACATTTGTAAAAAAGATTTTTTTTTTGGTCGGGTGGTCATATCTGAATTCTTTTGGGGATTCCCAGATCTGAATATATAAAAACAACTGAACAAGGAGTGTAGGATGAGAAACCAGAGAATACAGATCTATGAAAGCAGAGATATATTATTGCTAAAAAGCATTCAATGACTCTGGTATTGCACCTGTCAAAATGCCTGCCATCATGTTGACTGTTTATTAGCTTATTAGGATAGTAATTGTTCCCCCAAAGTCTCAGTCTTCTTTTCCTCTCCACAGTCATGTGGCTGAAGTCACAAGATGCTCTTTTTCAGACTCTGAGGCAAATAGACAATTGTGTGCCTGCTGCTGCTCTTCATAAATGAATCCCCTGTTTTCTGTTAATGATTCAAACACACCTGTCTTGTAACTCTTAGAATTTTCCCACATGCCTATCTGTCCTATTAGCCTGATCGCAGTTTGAGAGGATGATCCCTTCTTAGTATATGCAGGTCTGTAGGTTTTGCAGAAGATTGTTCTATGGAAAAGTGTACTGAAACATAACAAACTAGAGGAGGAATGCCTGCTCTTCCAGATGGAGGCCCACAGAGTCCTCCCTGTCCTCCTCACTCTTCACATGTGTGGGATTAGCCCTGTCCCTACATGTTGGAGGTAATGTGTATATCCCAATATATACTGTAGAGAGGTGGCTTCTAGCAGGATGACCACATTCCAAGCGCTTCATTTTGGGTAAAGATGGGGAATCAGTGTTCAAAACAGTGGCATTAGTGTTTCTTTGTATTGGTTAGGAACATATTCATTCCTCATATGAATATTCCTCATATGAGTTTTATGAATTTTTATAAGGTTTCCTCACTATCCTTCTGTTGTTGTTGGGTGCCATCAAGTCAGATTTGACTCATAGTGACCGTATGTACAACAGAGCCTGCAGCTGTTGCCCTGTGGTATCTGATTCCATCAGATCTAGGAAGCTAAGCAGGGTTGGGCTTGGTTAATACTTGGATGGGAGACCACCTGGGAACACCAGGTGCTGTAGGCTTGGGAGACGGACCTGGCAAACCACTCCCAAAGATCAATCTGCCATTGAAAACCCTATGAACAACAGAGAAGCACTAACAATAGTGCTTCCCCTGTTGTATGTAGGGTCACTATGAGTTGGATACTGACTTGATGACACCTAACAACAACAACATGTACAACAGAATGAAGCACTACTCAACACTGTGCCATTCACATGATCTTTTTGTTTGAGCCTATTGTTGCATCCACTATGTTTCTTCTCATTTTGAGTTGTGCCACTTCAGCAAAAAGAAGTCCCAGAGGTTTTACTCCATTCCCATCATTAAGGTCAACTCCACTTTGAGGAAGTAACTCTTCCCTAGTCATCTCTTGAATGCCGTCCAGCCTGGGGGACTCGTTTGCCCACACTATATTTGACAGTGCTTCTCTGCTATTCATAGGGTTTTCAATGGATAATTGTTTGGGGAATGGGTTTTTGGGTCCTTCTTCCTAGTCTGTTTTAGTCTAGAAGCTCAGTTGAAACCTGTCCACCATGGGTGGCCCTGCTGGCATCTAAAATACCAATGGCATAACTTTCAGTATCACAGTAACACACAAACCCCCACAGCATGATAAGCTGATAAATACTTTCCTACTTGCTATTAATACTTTTCCTCTCTGAATTCTTATAGGGATGGCTATTTGTGCCAGACACTTGGCTTTTTCAAATGCCATGTGACTATGCTGGTCACATTTTTTGTTTGTTTGTTTGTTTGCCACATCTCCTAAAGATACAGTAGCAACTAGAGGTGAGATCCATTTGTCCCCTTGTCTACCTCTCATAGTGCTCATCATGAAATTTTGGATATATTAAGTGATCAACAAATCCATAAAATTTGAGAATGGAAAGTTATCCACTAAGATGAACTCACCCTCAGGTTAATGGTGGCCTTATCTTTCAGACTTGCAGATTATGGAAATAAGACACACCCATCACTTCATAACATGGGAATGCAAGAATGTGGGTTTTACATTTCCATAAGTAATATGTAGGGCCAATGTTCCATCTGGGCTTCCAAAAGCAGAGCCTGATGCTTCTCTTTTGGTCAGATACTTTATGTGAGAGTGATCCCAGGAAGAATAAAAGAGGGTGAGGGCATAAGAACAAATGGGAAATCAATAGAGTCCATTACTATGATGCATATTGCTGTGGGCAAAGGTCTTTGCCTAATTAGGGACCTGTTTGGGAACACTGTGGAATTCACCTAAGACCTGTCCCCTTAAGGATGGGAGACTGGATATTTATCCAGTGGCTGTTGGTCCTTATTGGCAGTGATTGTCCCTTGGGGCATTACCACCACCCCATTGCCACACTGATTGCCCCTCTCCCAGGCTACACCTGTGAGTGGCCTCAGAGGGCTTCTTTGGTTCTGGAAAAAGCCCTGAGGCTGAAAAGCAGAGACTCTTGAGTGGCCTTGTGGCAGGACCTGGCAGTGTTCACAGCCCGGCCCTGCCTAGTTGGGCTGAGTTGTAGGCCGAGGGGCTTTAGAGTGGGGGATTAAAGGTGTTTGCTACATAAGGCATTGCTTGGTTTTTCAGAAAGTCAAGCTAAGACACAAAAAGGTTGTTTAAATCCTTCCTCTAGCTCTCAACTGTGAAGTGGTTTGGGATTAGATTTTCATTTTAGAAATGTTATCCTAAGCATTAGTCTGAAGTGTGTACTATTCTGAATTTGAGCTTCATGAAATTGGATTGATGTCATTCGAATGATATGATACTTTGGCAGCAATTTACAATAGGTTTTGAACTTAGGAACTAGAGCAGGTAACAAAAGCCAGTTTCCTGAATGGTGGAGTTCATATTTGAGCCAGAATACACTAATCTGCAAATAAATGTATTCACAAAGGAATCATCAGACTGGATTTGCCACGTGGTGCCAGCTTACCTACACTAGAAGACACTTTTCAGCAAGACTGTGGGACACGAGTCTGTGAAGGGACCTTAGGTAGCCTGGAAGGGGCTCTACGGTTTCTCTTTAAAAGATAGGCTTATGTGGGAACTGTAGCGATTCAGGGGGGAAATGTAAATATGATGGGAGTGATTGAGTTCCAGGGTGGCAGGGCCCAAAGGTGGCATTCAATTAGCAAAGACAAGATGGGTGTGTTTACCACACCATACTAATAAAAATTTATTCTGCTACTATTTCTCCCAATCTTTTTCAAACAGCCCTAGATTCTCGTTACCAGGGTATCATACATTGGGGAATGGAAACAATCAGGCTACACTGGCCCTGAGCTGAAACTAATTCAAGAAGGCCCAAAATGTCACTGTGGGCCTTTGGGGGTCATATCAATGAGATTTTATTTATGGGTTAAGCATAGTTTGAAGAGATGCATAAGAGTGACACATGGATAAAGTGTAGACTTGTGACGATAATTTATGTGTTAATGTTCCTGGGGCAAAGGGTGCCCAGTTACTTGGCTCGATGTTATTGTGGGTGTCTACTAAGGTACTTTGGGTGAAATGGACATGGGAACAGGTAACTAGTAATGCAGTTTTCCTCCTCAGTAGGAATGGGCCTCACCTAACCCAAAGAAGTCCTGAACTGAACCTAAGTTTGAATAAGAATCCTCTTTTCTGGTCTGTCTTTGAGCTGGGACATGGTCTTTGCCTGTCTTTGGATTCAGCCTCTACCTGTAACACATACCCTCTCATCTCCTGTGTCTCCAGCTTCCTGATAGCAAAACCTTAACCTAAGGGATACCTTAGCCTCATAACTGTGTGAGCAACTTCTTTACCATATGGCTCTTGGTATATTCATAGATATACCTATTTCCTCTTGGTTCTGTTTTTTTGAGAAGCAATAGAGGGAATAGACTCAGTTAAGCCCTTCTTGACCTGGCTTCAGTGAGGAGTGATCATCTTAAAGCACCTCTCACTAGTCTAGAAACATGGTGCAGAAATATCCAGGAAATACTGGCCTCACATTTCCATCAGTGCAAGGTGCAAACTCCATTCGCTCATTGCAGGCTTGAAACCTATGAAACAGATAAAGGTGACCCATCTGGGCAGATGTGAAGCATTCTTAAAAGTACTGTTAAACACTGTTAAAATAAATATTGATGTTAACAATAAGGGTTTTTTCTTTCTGTAGGTACTGCTTCTGATGTTTATTCCCTATACATAACCACAGATGTTGGGGGATGGGGCAATTTGACTCCCTAGCTAACAGCTATTGGACTCTCCTTTGCTACTCTGGCTGCTTTGAGTAAAGAACTCTCAGTCAGGCAGCCAGCTGAACCACACTTATATCAGCTCCAGTGGTTCTGAACACTTCATAGATGTCTTGAGGAAGCCACATGATAATAGCTGCCTCAGCACAGTTCCAGCTCCTGAAGGTGCAGCTCCAGCCATGACTGTTTCAACAGTTTGCAGTTTGCACTGGGTTTTTTACTATCACTAGCCTCAGTGAACTCTACATAACCCTGTGACCAACCCAGGCCAGACAGGGAGCACTTTTCCTGATGCCCCAGCATAGGGACTGTTGTGATTGGTGCAAAAGAAACTATGCCATGATTAATGCAAACACAAACCTTCATTTGCATGAAAGGATTGCTGTGATTGGTGCAAACACCCTCCTGGGTTGCTCCCTGGTGTTGCAACACTAGGCCCCATACAAGGCTTCTCTCCAGTAGTCTTTTTGTCTACTTTTAGTAGTATGTTCTGATCTGGTAACATGAAGAAAGAAGCAGCAGAGACAGCAGAATGGCAATGATAGCAGCAGTGAGGAGAGGCAGTGACAGAGGTAGCAGAGGATTAAAATTGTAACACTCAATATACACTATCGACAAAAGATGAATGCAAGTCACTTTTGAGTTCTGTGATTACAAGAGGTTCTGGGAGTGGTCTCCACAGCAGAAGCAGCACGACTTGGTGTGGGAGGCCTCCTGGATCTTCCCTTGTGCACATCACCCACGGTACCATGCGTCTCAAACTTACCATGAATATGTGCAGTTGTTACGCATGCTGGAAGTTCTGTTGCTTTCTCAGGACTCCATTGTCGTCATAACTTCCATAGTGTTCTTGAACTCCAAATACCACTTCAAAATGGCCTTGCATTCGTCCAATGACAACTATGCTTCTGCCATCTTCTTTGAGTGTCCAGCTTGTCACGTAGTGGTGCTAGTATTCATTTGATGAACATCATCTTTGGAGTGAATGTCATACTACCCATTGCTATCATAATTCTTTTTTTTTCCATACTTTTTTTTTTCTTTACTGAGAGGTTGATCCCAGGGCCTCACACATGCTTTGCTCAACCACTCTGCTCCTCCCCGGGCATAATTTGTATTTATTTTTATCTTGAAGCAGGGTCTCACCAAATTATGGTGGCTGCCTGTGACCTCAAACTTGTGATCCTACTGCCACAGCCTGCCGAGTGGCTGGGATTACAGGTGTGAGCCACCATGCCCAGTTTGCTATCATAATTCAATGCAACTTTGAAAAATCATCCATTGTTGTTGTTTTTAGGTGCCATCCAGTCGGTGTCTGATTCATAATCATCCTACGTACAATAAGTGTTGTGCTTCTCTGCTATTCATAGGGTTTCCAGTTGCTGATTATTTTTTGGGAGGGGGTTGCCGGGTCCTTCTCCCAAGCCTACAGCACCTGGTGCTCCCAGGTGGTCTCTCATCCAAGTCTTAACCAGGCCCGACTCTGCTTAGCTTCTGAGATTTGACAGGATCAGATGCCACAGTGGTATGGCTAGAGGCTAAGCCATTGATAGCATCTCTTAAAATGTATATAAATTTTTTGGCCCCAATATTTATATGGTCTTCACAGTTAGATTCACAGTTAATCTTCATAGATGGATGGCAATTTAGATGTAAAATTGCTTAAACTTAGAGGCTAGTCTGAGGTAACACTGAAGCTTTACTGTCAGCTACACTGGGGATAGTTGGGACCAACTGAAGTTATTTCCTTCCTGGAGCTAGACAAAACTGCAAACACATTGATGCATATGACCATGGCTCTAATGCTTGGTGATCTCACCCCCAGCATGAAAACCACTATTAGTGATGGATAGTATGTGTAGAAAACTCCATCTAGAAAGATAATAATTATATTTTATAATAGGAAAAATTGGACACCCATATACTATATATTTAATGATTAGATAAATAAGCTTTGATAAATTCAACAACAGAATACTAAGCAAATATTAAGGCAATGTCATACAAAATATTTCGTGGTAAAGGGAAATAAATATCACATACTGAGCAGAAAAACGGGCTTCAGAAAAACATTAATTACAATAGAATTATGGATGAAATTATGTATAACTATGCATTGTGTTACATATTGGTGAATTACAATAAAATTATGCATTGGAGTGCAGATATGCCCAACAAAAAGTGTCAGCAATTCTTTGGGTCATGGGATTTTTGGAGGCTTTCATTTTCCTAATTAGTCTTCTATGGATGTCCTGTGATAAATATACATATATATCTTTCAGTATATTTTCTATTCCCCCAACCAAAGCTCAAATGTAATGCCTGAGTGATGGCTTATTGAGGTGAAAAACTATTGAGGGAATGCTCCATGAGGTCATGTTGTGAAGGCAGGGAAAGGAAGTAAATGACCTACTTGGATGCGTGGTGCTGGGCTTGGTGTTCTGCACAGAGGACCTTTTTTCAGGTACAAGATATGGCATGATTCCTTCAAAGCTGCACTAATGAAGGCATTGGGGCTGCAGCATCCTTTCCACTGCCCACTGACCTTCCCTTTATTCCACATTGGTCTCTCCACATCCAACTCACATAACAAATCTTTGATTGTGTTAGAATGCTTGCAAGAATACAGACAAAACTAGTCTAGTTCTAGTCATACTTCATGGTCAAGTTCACTGACTTGGCAACTCTGTATTGAAGACGTCGCTTCTTCTCTTCCAGGGAGCTTCTTGGGTTACCTCTGATCACATAGAACCTCAGTAGTCACGCGGGATCCTGGCTCTTCCAGACCACAGCATCCCATAGGTTCTCTGCTGAGTCTCATGGCAGACACAGAAACACTCTCAAGTCCCTTAGGTGGCCCATTGGCAGAGAAATTTTGGTAAAATACAACAGACTTTCAAGAAATCTAGTGATGGGAGAAGGAAGGAAAAGGATACAGAAAGAGGATTAATCACATTGCGTATCTGGGAGACTTGGTCCTTGTTTCCTGAAGGATTATTTGTAATTCCCCACTGGAGCTGGATTCAGCTACAAATGCTCAGAAAGATTTGATGAAGTAAAAGGCCCTCATGTACATGGCCATTGTCCTCTGCTACTCATCCTTGCCTTCCTGACTCTTGGACTTGGGCCATGAAGAGTAGGCCATACTTCAGTGATCTGAGCCTACCTACATGTAGTATCTTTGCGGAATGTACATAGGGTGAGGCAGGAATGTGGCAGGACTTGCTTCTGTATCTCAAGACCACAGAGAAGGCTCACATCACACCTGTCATGTTCTCACCCTGCCGTATGGCTCAATAGGGGGTTGTCTCTCAAAGATATAATTCACTGTGGATACTGGAAAAAGAAAATCTGCTCTAATCTCACCGAGGTCAATACTCCCACCCTGGCCCTTCTGGCAACTTTTAATTCACGTCAGCTTTGACTGTAAGGAAATGTGGATAAATCTGTTTTTTTTTAAAGATTCATAATTGGAGAGTGCCCATAACTGTTTCAAAGGAAAATAACACCACTTATGTTGAAGATCAGTAAAGATGAAGTGTGGATGGTAATGACATAAACAACTTGAACTTTCTGAGGACAGTGGGCCCCAAGGATGGGGTGAGTGAAATCAATTGCACACACGCCTCTCCCAGATTGTTGGGCAGGTTATCATTGTCCTTTACTGGCAGAAACCAGAGTATTAGGTATGGAATGAATCCCTGAGGCCAGAGGGGTTGCTGCTGCAGGCGAGTTAGGGTCGCTAGTGTCTTCATATCCAGACAGCTTCACGAATCCTGGGCCTTTTTAGATTTCATACTAATAGCCAGCTGGTTAATAGTCCTAGGGAGAGATGTTTCTGATGAGGCTGAGAAAGAGCTGCCTTTGCTACTGGGTCTTAATAAAAGGCAGCACGGGGTTGACATGAGTTCTGTAACCTCACAGCCTGACCAGACATTTCTCTTAATGTAGCTCCTCTTTCTGTATTAGACAAAATTACGAGTGGTATTATTAAAAAATATAAATTAAGATAATAGGGAACTGAGCACAGTGATGCATGCCTGTTATCCCAGCCATTCAGGAGGCTGAAGCAGGAGGATTGTGAATTTGAGGCCAGAGATAGTCTGTATAACTTAGTGAGACTGTCTCAAGACAAAAAATAAGAAAGAGACTGGGGTGCACCTCAGGGGTAGAGTACTTGCCTACCATATGTGAGGATCTGAGTTCAATTCCCAGTACTGATGAAAAGAAAAAGGTTATAAGAATCAAAATGAACAGACTTCTTCCTGTTGAATACATTGTTATCTGATTTATAATTCACAGACTCCCTCTGCAAACAATGCAACTTGTTCATTTGTTGGACAGTTGTGTCAATCATGTGTGAAAGCATCCCAGAGGCCTTTGGAGGAAACAGGCTGCTGCCCACCTCTTAGGTGACAGAGATACCCAGGTTATTCAGACCTGTGAGATTTGGCGTCTGAGAAGCAAGCCAGGCAGCTGCCACCGGGCTGCAGAGCACAGATGGAAGAGATATACTCCCAAACCCACCCCTCACAGCCAAGCTGCTAGGGCTGGCTGGCAAGGCTAAGGGTGTTATGCTAATTACAAAGAAGAGTTCCGTGTCCAGGACCCCGCCCCTACCTCCTCCAGCAGCGTTCACTCCTCACCACTGTGCTCACCATTGCACGGAGGGGGCAGCAGGCAGCGCTGTGGAAATGCCTTCCATTGCACATGGCCATTTGTTGACTTACTGCTCCTGCTCTGTGTGGAGGCAGACAGAAGTGATTTTACAATACTCCATCTGCTCCACTACATGGCTCAGCAGCTCTTGCTCTTTGCTTGGAGATCAGGTGATCAGTCCTGACTGCTGTGCCCAGATCAGAAGTGTGCCGGTCACTTTTAGAAGGCTCGGCACAACCCTTCAGCTCTCTCTAGGCCAGTGGCCCTGGAAGGCATTTGCCTAAGTGGTGCTGCTACAAGATGGGGGGAGGCACTCAAAACTGGCTGTGCTAAACCCCATGGGAGTCAGGATACTCTTGTTGTTATTGTAGCATGACTGAATGCTCCTGACTAACATCACAGCATTGCCCTGACATATACAGACAATAATAAAGGGATAAGAGGCATCATTCTTATTGCCAGAAAACTCAATGTGGGCTACAAAGGAGGGTTCTCAGTGTGCGGGCTGTGGATCGGTAGCTTTGGAATCACCTGGGGAAACATCAGACATGCAGGTTTTCAAGCTCCTTCCTGGACACATAGATGTAAATATCCTGGAAGTGGGACCAACAACCTATGCCATGAGCCCTTTTGGTGATTCTGATGTAGGTAGGGGGTTGAGAGATGTCATAGGCACAGCATTTCTGGGTATTTCCAGGAGCTGTACTCATAATAAACATCTCAGGAGATTAAGGTCTTATGACTGAATCCACTGGGCCTTTCAATGACTCACTCTCTCCCTATTTGTGGGCACCTCTGAATGCAAGAATATCATTCCACATTTCTAGCTATCTTCTGTCTCTCTAGGCCAAACCTCATCAAAGGGCCCATGTGCAAAAGGCACATGTAGAATTCCACTTCAGTGTGACAGACCTTAACACATTCCAGGGAAGTTCCTGGATTTTCCCATTGCCAATGTCATCTCTTTGTCAGGCCAAAGACCCCAGTCATCAAGATTACACATAACATGTTATAGAAGGACATGGAGTATCAACTTTCTAAGGAGGGCCCACAATTTATTTCCATATACTGAGTATTTGGGATCAAAATTTAGAAATGTTATGGAGGAGCACGAGAAGCTGCCCATGATGCCGCACCACTGCACCCTAAAACCTCTGCAACCCACTTAGCACTATCATGGTGGGGGGCCACACAGTGTTCCTGGGCATAGGTATGTGGGACCTCTTGACGTGGAGGGGCATCAAGACAGTTGAGTCTTGACTTCTCCCCTGAAATGAAAAAAAAAAAAATGTTTTCCCCATAACAGAAGAGTCCCAGCTACTACAGCACATAAAAGAAACACTGGTGTCAAAGCAGAGCAAAGCTCCAACTGTCCAACGTTACATCTGGAGTAAGGAATTCCTAGGCTGAGATGCCAAGGCTCATTCTACCTTCCTGTCACATTATAAGAGGTCAGTGTCTAGTTGGGGTCTTTATCTTTTAAAAAGAAATTGGTGTGAGGAGGAGGTAGAGATTGGAGAGAAGATAAAAGAGGCACAGAACAGCTGATTAAAAGCAGAGCGTCTGGCAATTACTGGGAAAGGTTAATGGAGTTGAGGCCACTTCTGCAGCAGAAAGTGTCCAGGAGGCAGATTAGCAATGGTCTTTGAGTGCATGGAAGGTGAGGACGAGGACACTTCAGTACGCTCTGCTTCCTCCCCGGAGGCACAACCGGACGGAAATGAACTGGCATTGTATCAACAGCAGTGAAAAATGTTCAGTTAAGAAAGAGAAGACAGTGAAGGCATTTTAATCATGCAGCAGGCTCCATTGAGAAGGCTCCAAAACTAGTAGAGAAAAGAGCCCATCTCAGACACCCAGCAAACCATACCCCCTGGGAGCCTTTGTCATTTTGTGCACATTGGGTCCGGGGGACCTTAGCTCCCACCAGCCAGCACATGGTCTCTGGTTCAGAGGGGTGCACTGTGTTGGGGGGCAGCGAGGCCCACTTTGTTGGCACAGCAGAGTGCTGGAAGTGCCTAGAAGCCCAACTCCCAGGACTTAACCAATGGGGATGGTGCAGAATTAACATGACAGCCCCTTGGTCCTGATTTGTACAGCTCTGCAGGGTGACATACACTGTCCCGAGAGGTTCCCTGCAAAGTTAAGCCCTCCATGGGTGTTGACCAATGTCTCACCCACCTTAGACTTCCTTCCTTGTGGTTCGCATTCCTAGCCCACTGCTGGCTTTCCCTGGAAGCACTTCACGCACATCACTTCCACACTGTCCTATCTCAGTATTCACACCGGGGGACTCAAGCTAAGATAAAGGACCAGATTCATTTTTGCTGATAACAAATGACCCCAAAACACAGTGACTCAAAACCACCACTGTCTCTGGAGCACATGGTTCAGCAGCGTGGTCACTTGCGGTGGTTTGTGCCAGCCACGAGGCTTTGTGGTGCTGCCAGGTACATGTGGAATTTCTCTTTTTCTCCCTTTTGAATCAGGGCTGGCCAAGGAACCTGCTCTGGTCAGTAGAGCATGACAGAATACTGTGCAAATTTGAATTTGAAGCCTAAGCAGACTGACAGCTTCTACCTTTTGCTCTTAGAATCTCACCAGCATTTGATAACACCCTAGCATTCTGGAGAATGAGAGACCTTGCAGACAGAGGACCCCATTATCCCTGTCATCCAGGCTCTAGTCACCCTAAATCATGAGCCCCTGCACACTGGCCACAGATGCATACACAAGTTGACGGAGATCAAATGAACACAGTCAGAAGAGCCACCCACTACCATCCCCAACTGCCTACTTGTACAGCAGTGAGTTAAGCAGATGCCTATGTTTTGAACCCCTCTACTTTAGGTGGGTAGTTATGCAGCAAAAGCTGACACAAATGGACTGCTATGGTCAGCCTTGAAGTCCTCAGGCTTTGAGCCTTGATCATAGACACTTGTGACACACTGGCAACATATCTGACCCAGGACATAGTACTGCATATTGCCCATCTGGCCTCAGGGGTTCACAAAGAGGTAGGAGGAAAGATAACCATCTTCTCCTTGTGAGATCAGGCTCTGGTCACTCTTTTAATTAACACAGAGGAGCCTTCTGGAGGCTGGGCACTGTGTGTCCCTGCCAGGACACATCAGATATCTGTGTGTTTCCCCATGTGTGGTCAAAGCACTGTTTAGTGCACATCTGTGGATGGTTGTAGTTAATACAGCGAGTCTAAAATTTTCCTCATTTTTTTTCTAACTCAAAATTTTCTTTTCAAATTCTATCTAAAACTTGTCTAAGTTCTCTCCAGAAAAATGGACACACCTTAAAAAATGTGTAGATGGAGTAGTTCAAGGCTTCTGGACCTGCATGAAATCTATCCATGGTCTCTGTGAGTCCTCAAGTCAAAGCCCCTGCCCTGGAAACCATGTGGTCACAGCAGAAGCCTGTGCCCTAGGGCTGTGTCCACAGATGCACGGCTGTCATCTGTGTTTCCTAGGGCTTCCCTGGGAAGTGAGTGGGAAATGGGGAGAGTATCAGGACGTCAGGGCCCAGTCTGGATCGAGCCACAGGGGAGCCCCAGCTTGAATAAGTCCCATGGGGGGGTGAGGCCCAGGTTAGAAGGCTTGAGGGCCCTGGCCATCTCCAGGGATGGCAGCTCCTGGACCTGCCCCATGGCCCAGGTAGGGCTCTGCAGCCCCACCCTGGTGCCTGACCCTGCCTGGGCATGTTGTCACCTGAGAGTGCCCTCAGATGATGCTGGGTGTGGCACAGAGCTGACATCTCCCAAGGCAGCCCTCAGTCAGTGCCCATTGGGAATCAGGGAGCAGGTCCAGGCCGAGTCCCTCAGGAGGGAAAAGCACAGGGCCCTGTGTTCCCTGAGGGCCACTTCTGCTGCAGCTACCAGAGCCAGAAGCCACTTGGTGGTGCCCCTGCCCAGTGCTGACCCCACCTGACACTCTTCCCCTCACTCTGTGATGGTTTCCCGGGAGCGCCTCTGACACAGCCCTATGTAACCTGTCCTTGCCTCCTGGTCTACTCAGGTTAGCCTAATGAGGGTTTCTTTGGCACAACTCATGCTGGTTGGGGCCGTGACATGGGGATTCCAGATGGGCTGTCTCACTCAGGAGGTTCTCCAGGCAAGGCTTGGGGCGGGAAGCAGGGCTAGCTCTTGGTAGGGCCAGGTTGGATGTATACTTAAGGGGCTGGAGTTGAGCCTGGGCTTCCAGGAGCTGGCAGAAAATGGAGCATGGGATCAGGAACCCACTGTACAATTTCACTCTGACCTATCTCCCATGAGGGTTAGGTGGAACAGGGCCACTTGGGGTACATGAGATGTACACAAAGGGCCAGCACTGAGCAGCAGAGGGGACTCCAGCCACTCCTGCTAGGGGCAGGATCCTTGATTGTGCCAGGGACGGGTGGGCAGGTAGGTGAGGTCTGAAGCAAGGCAGCACTGCCAGGGTCCAGGGAGGTGGCCTCTGGCAGCCACAGGAGTAAGGGCTCTGCACTGTGGGAGGCAGGAGTGGCCCAGGGGTCACAGGGCTGCTGTCTGGGTGTCAAGTCCCGAAGGGTCACTTTGAGGACAGTGTAGGACACCCTGAGCAGTGGTGCCAAAGCTTCTGAGATGTCTTTGGTGGTATGACGAGCTCGGAGGGGATCTGGTGGCCACTGTGCTTGCTGGAGAGGTCGCTGCCAGTAACCATACAAGATCTCAGAGAGGAAGGATCCCAGGCCAGGCCAAGAGTCTCCTCTGGTCACATAAACGTGGTCTGAGGAGGAAGACAGCAGGCAGGAGCAAGGCAGAGAAAGGAGAAGGCAACCGTAAAGACAGTGCTGCGCACACTGGGTGAAGGCCAAGCACAATAGGCTAAAGGTGGGGAGGCAGGGGACAGCGGGGCACAGGAGGGCAGGCATGGTGGGCAGCTGGCCCCGGATGGAGAATTACAGCCCCATCCCTGGGTGAAACCGGGACGGTCTTGCTACATGTGAACTAGGGCATGTGCTAAACTTTAGCATGTAGAAAGAGAAGGGAGCCTTACGGGCTGTGGCTGTTCAGGTTCCCAGGTGATGCCCAGTGACCTTGCTAAGAGGAGTGAACTGACCACTCAGCGCAAAGTGAGGATGCGGAGGGTCAGCTGGGCCTAGTGTTTATGGACCAGCTGATGCCTCCCTCTCAGAACATGGGCTGTCATTACCATGGTTTTTCTAATTTAATAAGAAGTCTGTCTAAAAGTTGACATTTATCCAAACCCAGCAACTAGAAGACATCCCTTTGCAGTGGACATGTCTAGAGATGCAGCTTTCTCACAGCCTTTGTGCTGCGAACAGCCCGGGTTGGTCAGTCAGTCCTGGCCTTTTCCACTTGCAGCTCTGCCCACGACTGACTCCCTGATCTTCTTGGGATTGGGCCACAGCTACTCTGAAAGGGAGTTGTGTACTTAGGGGGGCCCTGAACCTCCCTGTGCAGGAAAGCCCCCGCTCTTTGGGGTCCCACATTCTCTGCCACCATGTGGTGGCCATCACAGTGAGGCCCACATGGGAACTGCAGCTGCAGGCAGCCTGGGGGCTGCATCTTGCAGATATGCTTGGACAGACTCAAGGAAGCTTGCGTGGCATACACAAATTCACAAGCAGTTTTATCATGCCTGCCCATAATCCATGCTAGGGGCCCCACAGCACAATGTGGGGTGGCAGGTAGAAGTCTGAGACTGTTATACTTTGTACACAGTGTGGATGAATGGAGGCTAAGAACACCTGCTTTGGAAGCAGTCTGAGCTGAGGTTAGTACTAGATCTGTCACATAGTGCGACCTCTTTAATCACACTGGCTTTGCTGTATAATGAGGAATACCTAAGTACTCATTTCCTAAACTTATTAGGAGCTGGGAGGTAGGGGAAGCGGGAGGTGCTGGTCAAAGGGGACAAGCTTCCAGTTAGAAGATGAACAGGTCACGAGCGTCTCATGCACAACACGAGTGGCAGTGCATGTGGTGATCTGAGTGTGATAATTATTACACAGTGCACTGCCTCGTGCATTTTTCATGCCAAGCATAACCCATGAATGGGTCATAAATTTAACATAGTGCGCTGTGGCCAACATTTTTTTTTAAAGTGACAGAATGAAATAGAAAATAGCAGAGTACATTGACTATAATGAGGCTAAGTATTTATAGCATGTTCTATTTTCAAAAATAGCCACAATAGTCTCTTTCTGTCCCATAGGCTCTTCTAGAATGGCGCTTTCCTACTCTGCCAGGCAGAGGAAAGTCTGTTCTCCTCCTTGTGACTCTTGGAAGTCTTAGTGTTACTTTGAGCAACAGAATGTGCCCGAAGCAATGTTGTTGCTATAAAAACAGTGCAGCATTTCTTTGCCACCTAGAGCCCTCAGGCTTGGATGCCCAAACTGTCATGGTACAAGTTAAACTGCCCTCAGGCCACCATTCTGTGAGGAATGGGTTACACCAAGCCATGTGGAGAGGCCACGTGTTGGTGTAATGGTTGGTGGTCTTAGGTATTGAGCCAGCCCAGGCTAGGCACAGACAAGAACCATCTCAAGACCCTCCAAATTAACTTACCTGGCAGCTGGCTACCATGAGGGGCTTCAGGTGATACCACAGGGAGCAAAACAGTTGCACAGCTAGACCCTGCCAGGATCCTCACCCACAGACTCCACCAGTAAAATGCAGTGGGGGCCCTGTTGAGTTCCCAGTTTTGGAATAGCTTGTTACACACTAATAGCTAGTTCAGTGTCATTTATGAAGTTCTTATTTCAGTGCCTTAGTGGGTTACAATGTAAAATTATTTTTATTGTGTCTTGGACTTAAAAGTTTGAAAAGTATTTACATGTTTCTCCTAAAACAAGTGCTTAAGTGTTCAATGTATGTTTGCTATTACTGTTATTATCTTAAAGTTGTTTAGCTTTCCCAGTATTCTTGCAGTTGTTACATGCTTTCACCCTTACCCTAGGCTTATATATAACCTTGGGCAAGTTACTTTGCCTCTCGGTTCCTCCATTTCCTCATCTGCACACTGGGGATAACAGGACCTACCTTGTAGTCTGTTCAGAAGCTTAAGTGACCTAACATCTGGAAAGTTCTCAGAACTGGAATAGGGTAAATGGTCCAGAAGCATCCTTTACATAGAATATGTGGGTCACAGGATGGGAATTTTCTTCCTGGTACGGATTAGGGCACTGGGGTTGAAAATGCACAGAACAAGGCTAGTTGTTGAAGATACAGACTCAAGGCAGTGTCCTCTGGCTAGGCAGAGTTTCACTGCAGCAGGCTGGGGGCTTGATGATCTCCCCCTTCATCACTGGGACGTCAGGACCCAACCCTGCGCATCTTATGGCAGGCTACACACACCCTGAGAAGCCCAGTCCTGCTCATTTGCATCTCTGGCTGTCAACATGTGGCTGTTCTGTTCTCTGGGACCTGAGGGGCTACGCCCTGGTGCTATTAGATTGGTTGGCTCCTGCCTGTTAAGTCCCTGGTGGCCCAACTCCCACCATGGTGGTGCCTGCAGAGCGGGAGAGGTATGCCTTTGAGGCATACCTTCAGCATCCTTGGCTGCTCTCCACTTTGGGTGACAGTGGCTCCTGTGACAGGTAAGAGATACTTGTCCCTCCATCTCTCTGAAGCAAGTGTCCAAGTCAAACTGTGTCAGGGAACCAGGGGCTGATTGAAGGAAAGAGAGAAAATTCCTTTTAATGATGGCAGGTACCCACAGCATCATGGCCCTGCGGACATGATTTTAGTACCACCGAGCTCAGGCACAACAGGTGGCACTCTGTTAAGGGTGGGATATCTAATTGTCAAATGAGAAACTGAAAAGCCCTGGTCTTCCCCACTTCTGGCTGCACTTCATAAGCTCAGCGCACACAGCTTGGCTGTGACTCCCCACTCCCTCAGGCTGCTCCGATCTTCCATTTCGTCCAGCCCTTGAGCTGTGCTCTGAGTCCATCAGCCATTTGAGTCTGGAGACACACAGTAGGACTTCAGGAGTCTGGGCCTTTGGTCCCTTCTGTATCAACACAGCAAAATTCTAGAAAGAATGAATTTCTTCAGAGGAGGCCTGAGCATGTGCACCCAGGCCTCCCTCTGAGCAGGGCCCACAGTGCTGTCTGGGATGTGGCTTACCAAGTGGCATCAAGGAAGAGAAGCAAGTGGCACTGAAAAGGCCAGAAGAACCCATGAGCAATGGAGCTAGGACAGGCGAGTCCATTGTCATGTCAGCCTGGGAAAGAAGAGGTGGCAGCTCCCTGGCTTTGTAGGAAGGCAAATTCAGAAGCAAGCTGCCCACCTGTTGGGCTCTAATCATGAGGCCCAACAGCCGGATGCTCCCTACTGTGCACTGGGCATTCTTTCCTGGGGGGCAGCCTGCCATGCAGCAATCACATTTATTGATGTATAGACTTCGAATGCCAGCCTCACAATCACCTGAGGACATATTGAAATGTGAAACATCAAGTCATGTCTGTCCTCAGTGTTGTGTAAAGACATGAGGACTCAGAAGATGGAGGCAGGAGGATGGCAAGTTTGAGACCAGAGGCAGTCTACATAATTTAGTGAGACTCTGTCTCAAAATAAAAAGCTAAAAAATGGGCTGGGGCCACAGCTCAGTGGTAGACCACTTGCAAAGCATGCAAGTGCAAAGCCTTGCTTTCAATCCCTCAGTACTGAAAAAAAAAAAAAAAAAAAAAAAAGAACATCCAAGACTTCCCTCCCATTCTTGAAGTTTTGCAGATTTGATACAATAAAGAAAATAATATAAAGGAAGAGCTGTGATAGTTGGGAAAGATGTGATGAAGACCAGGCTTGAGTAAGACTTTGTAATTTTCCACTAATCAGAATGCAAAGTCTGAGTCTTAGACAAAGCCTTCTGCCAGAGCCAGGAAATCTCTCCTTAGTTGGAAGCCTTGGGCTCATCTTGCCCTATGCTGTGAGTGAAGTCAGCAGAGGCTTAATATCTTTGCTTAAGGAGTCACATTTCTGCCTTTTGATGACTTTAGATCAAACCTGCTGGAAAATCCTACAAAGTACAGGAAAGTGTTCACTAAGTTGTCCTTTGGAGGAGGGAAGCAGACTTACAAAAGGGAAATGGCGCTCCATGGTGGTAGTTCCGACGGCTCTGCATGGGACAGGCATCCTTGCTCTTCCTCAGCAGGGCAAAGATGATCTTTGTGAAACACTTGAGAGTCCCCTGGAAGAAGGAGTCTGCGCACCTGGAGCCCTCCTGGAGGGACCCGGCATGGCTGGAGCTCCATATTACACTGGAGCCATCTAGAGACATCAATTATGAAAGCAGATCGTTAACATGCATTGCCATGCCTACCCTCTTGGTAATCACCATAATTAAGTGAGCACGCTGCATCAGGGGCTGATTAAGTGGCTTCAATTTTATGGGTATGACTCCTAATGACTGTTCTTTTTACTGATCAGGATGCATTAAGCTTCAGAGGGAATTCCTGTGCTCTCGGCAGGAAGTATATGAAGCTACACAGCATCTGGGAAGGCAAACTCTTATCAGTCATTGACAAAGAGGAAAAGAAAGTTTTTGAAGCTAAGTTTATCCCAGAGGTTCCCAGGTCCCAGGCAAGAGGTGACTGCAATCAAGTCCAACCTGATTTCTGGAAGCTGATGGTTGGATGTAGCATTGGAACTGGTTTTGCTTTTATTTTCCTGAAAAAGTGTTAAAGAGAGGTGTCAAAGTTTTCTGACTCCTGACAACTCCACAGGATGCTAGAGGTAACTACTCAGCAGGGGCTGGTGAAAGAGAAGCAATGCCCCAAGGGGCCGAATGAGGCATGGCACTGCTGCCCTTCGTCCCTGGCTTCATCCTTGTCATTGCATTATGCTGATTTCTTGGTTACCAACAAATATCCACTTGTTACTTCCAGTATCACCTGTGTACATCCTGCAATGGGCTGGGATTTAGCTCAGTTGGTAGAGCACTGCTCTGCAGTCTCTGAGGTCCCAACTTCAATTCCCAGCACTGCAAAAATGGGAGAAGTACATGGCAATCCACTCCCGAGACAATCCCCAAATAATTAGCCATTGAAAATCCTATGAGGGTGGCTATGAGTTGGACACGACTCAACGGCACCTAACAACAACAACAACAACATCCTGCAACATATACAAGCAAAGAGCACCATGCTTCACTTACGTGAAACCAACCATGATTGCTAGGTACCATTGAGTTACATCTGACTCATAGCGACCCTCACAGGGTTTTCAATTGTTTGGGGATTGTTCTTGGGAAGGGACTGCCACAATCTTCACCTATTTTTGCACTGCTAGGGATTGAACCTGGGATGGGGTTTAGCTCAGTTGGTAGAGCACTGCTCTGCAGTCTTTGAGGTCCCAGGTTCAATTCCCAGCACCACAAAAATGGGAGAAGGACATGGCAAAACACTCCTGAGGTAATCCCCAAACAATCAGCCATTGAAAACCCTATAAGGGTTGCTATGAGTGGGACATGACTTGACAGCACCTAACAACAGCAGAAACAACAACAGGGGATTGAACCTCTGTCCTCAGAGTGTGAAGTGCTCTATCAAGTGAGCTAAATCCCAGCCCACCCGACCGTGGTAGTCCTGCTTTATTTCTTTTTTCCATTTGTGGTCCTTTTTCCCTTCAACTACCAGGATGAATTTGTGATACAAATATGATTTACCTCAGTGTCTTTCAGTTTTCTGGATCTAAAACAAAAATGCATTAGCCTGGCTAAAAGTCCATGATCTGCCCTGACGGGGCTTCAGCTGCAGAGGCATCCTCACAATACCTCAGCACTATGTAGCATTTGTGTGCCTGGCAACTGAACACAGGGAAGACTCTGTCAACTTCTCCATGTCTCCAGGGGCTTCCAGTTACTCTTGGGATAAATGCCCACCCATCTCTGCCTTGAAGCCCTTAAGCCTCAGCTGTAAAGGTTGATCTGTATTTGTGTGTTCTTTAATTTCTCTACTAACTGTAGTTATTATGGAGGCAATAGCTTTGTCTTGGAGTTTGTGGGCTTGAGTCTTTCCCCACTATGTTGTCCCTCATTTTAGTCCAACATCTGGCCAATACTGGGAGCTCAATAAATAATGGTTTAAAGAATTCATAGATTTTTTTGTATGCCTTGATACTTTTATTACCATGTAGGCAGAGCATAAATATTTGATGACCAATGGGACAGCCAGGTATCTGGCAAGATGCTGAGGTGTAGAGGTGTGGCACATCTGGACCCTATCTCTGCCATCTTGTTTTTACTCAACTTTCATTTGGATTTGGTATAAAGGCGGAAATGTGTTCTTTTTGTTACTTATGCCACACACTATCCCACCCAAGGGCAACTGAGAAAGGTGGAGGAAAATGGTCACCTCCTGGATGTTTGCCCATACCCAGACAGTTGCTCTCCCACTCTTTGCCTTGTCCTTCCTTCCCCAGCTTTGGCCAGTTCCTGACCTCTGGCAAGTGGACCCAACCACCCACCTGCCTGGCAGAGATGAGTGAGACAGGGGAACCCAAACCAGAAGAGCAGCTTCCAGAATGCCAGGATGGAAGAGCTCAGGTGAGCAGCCTGGTCTGGCCAGGAGAGAGGGTGAGCTCAGCCTTTGCCCACCCTTGAGACCCTGCCAAGGGACCACAGTGCAGTGGCAGGTGTCATGGGTTTAAGGACTAAGCACTTAGCTCATATTTGCCCAGTGCCCCTGGAGTTTAGCTTATGTACAAAATGGAGTTTACCCTCATTCTCTGCCACCTTTGGATTTGCAGAACAAAGTGAAAAGCCACAGGTCATTTTTCAGTTGGTTGCGGGGAAGCCTGGTAAGGAGCAATGGAGGCAATTCCAGCAGAGGAGGGGACCCTTGGCAGGCTAGTGACAGCTCCAGCTCCTAGAGACGTTTGCACAAGTCTGAGCATGGTGAAAATTGCTCATTGCTTTTGCTTCAAGGATTTTAAATTTTATTTTTGTTGATGCTTGGATGTACTATAGAAATAAATAACTTTTGCTCCCTCTCTCTATTGTTTAATTTATCATCAGGTCTTCCGTCGCTGACTTGCCACTCTCCAGTTAACTTCTTATCTAGTGACCATGGACCCACCACTTGCTCTGTTCCCCCCTTGATTCTCTGTGATTCATCCTGCAGCTTCTGTCTTGGCATCTGTCTGGCCCATGCTGGAAACTCCAGTCAGTCTTGGTCTGCATTGCTCACTCTGCCCCACTCATCCTTAGACCTTGATCCTTTTCCTGCACCCTTCCACCAGATCCTCCTGGTCACCTCCTCCCCTGATGGCACTAGCTCCTAACTCGACCTGGTTTCTCAACACCAGGAACACTGTCTGTCTCATTTATGGTGTACCTCTGATTTCCAGCCAGCTCCTTGTACAGACTAACTGCTCAAACTCCTGGGTACAGATGTCTTCCTGCCTCAGTCTCCTCAGTGTTGGGGGTACAGGTGCACACTACCGTGTCCTGCTTTATGTGTATTATGATAGCTGTTGCATGTGCTGGGATCTGTCTGTTCAGCAGCCCCCTTGCTGCCCTGTTCCACATCCTCAGTGAGGCCCTACCGCCTTCAGAACAGGGCTTATACTCTCTGACAAGGATGTACCGCTGTCAGTCAGTAGGCCCTGGACTAATTTTATATTATATCTTCGTCTTTTACATTTTTTTGCATGAATTCTCCACTCTGGAGACTGAAAATTCTTCCTCTTCCCTGAGTACAGGGTGAACCCACCATTTCCCCTCTCCTGGAGGATACTATTTGCTTTACCTCTTTTCTACTTCCAAGTCTCTCTCTTATTCCTCTATCCAAAATCTGCTCATTTATGAAGCTATAATTCAGATGTCCTCTCTTTGAATAAATTGTCAATGACCTACCACCTTGGGCACACTTAAGGGTTATTTTCACTGAAATCCACAGCTCTATGTCCACTTCCATTTTAGAAAAGTCCACAGTGTCTTATTAGCATTTTATAAGTATTATTACTATTTGTCTCTTTGGAAGATTGTTGTAAATAATGAAGGTGGTTTCTGTATCACTCCCTCTCAGTTATTAATGTTGACTTGCTATTCTTTGGTGTTATATTATGACAATATTTTATAGACTTTATTTTTCTTCTTCAAGTATCCATTCTTTGTTGTTGTTGTTAGGTGTCGTAGAGTTGAGTCTGACTCATAGTGACCCTCACAGGGTTTTCAATGGCTATTTTGGGATTGCCTTGTGCGTGGGTTCTTCTCCCATTTTGTGGTGGTGGGAATAGAACTCTGGACCTCAGAGACTACACAGCAGAGCTCTATCAACTGAGCTAAATCCCAGCCCATCCATTCTTTAGTGACACCATATTTCTGTCATAGTAGAGGCACTAATCAAAAGTAAGCTAAAACTCTTTATTGTGCTGGGTGCCATAGTGATCACCTGGAATCCCAGCAACTCAGGAGGCTGAAGCAGGAGGATCACAAGTTTTGAGGCCAGAGGCAGCCTGCAGTTTAACAAAACCCTGTCTCAAAAAAAAAAAAAAAAAAAAGGCAAAATGGGCTGGGAAAGAGGCTTGGCGGTAAAGTACTTGCCTAGCCTGGGTGAGACCCTGGGTTCAACCTCTAGTACTGAAACAAAACAAAACAAGTAAATAACAATAACAATAAAACCCCTCTTAGTTTTATCATCTGCCCTACACTCTGTCCTGAGTCCAGGGACAGACCCCATGTTGGCCTCCCATCTGATGGGCACATTTCCTCTAAGTGAGCAGCAGCTCCCAAAACCCAGCCTAGTCATTGCTTCCCACTGTTCCTGTGCTTCTTTTCCATGGAGACATCCTATCACAGTAAGGCAGTAAGGTGCCCTCAGATCCTCTCTGGCTCTCTCTCTGTCTGTCTCTCAACCTCCATACCAGCCTCCAAACTGGCAGGCTTACTCTGATATGTAGACCTGGCAGTTCTTACAGTCAAGCTCCTTTCTTGTAAAATCAGGATTGTGAATTCCAGCATAGAATGAGAAAGATTATTCGAAGCCTCCAGGTGCCCATCTTGCCAACCCCACTCAGCATCAGGCTGTCCTTCCTCCTCTTTTACCTACTGTCCCATAGACTTAGCATTCACTGCTTATCTACTTTCTGGGAGGAATTCTGGTCTTAACAAGTTGAGCAACTGGATGCCCCTCCTTCCAAGCGCAGGGCATTCACAGAAGGAAGAAACAGGCCACTAGTGCCCCGTTGGCCCTTTCCAAGGCATTCACAGGGCGGACCTCAGTCTCCAAAAGCAGCTTCATCCCTTGAAGCAGCAATGAAACACATGTAATACCTGGAGCCTGTTGATCTTCATCCAGACACAAAACCAGCCTTCGTCTCTGTACAGATTTGGTCACAATAGTAATTTGCAAACATCACATCTGATAACAATGTTAATCACAATATTGACATTTATGAAGCTTTGGTTTGCACAGACTTCAGGCTCTGTACTTGTGTAGTTATCTCTCTGAATGCTCATGGCGACACTGAGGTTCCATGTCTCATGTCCCCTTCCTCAGATAGAAGAAGTAACCAAGGCTCCTGTAACTTAAGCAACCTCTTCAAAGGTACCTAGCAGGTGACTAGAACCAGATTCCAAGCCTAGTGTGCCTGCTCTGAGCTCCTAACCACCCCCCACCCAGGGAGCTCAGGTCCTAGTCTCCACCTGGCTATAGCCATGCACATACAGCTGGCAGCCATTTCTCTGATGACTGGGAGAAGCAGAAAGGACCAGGGCACAAGCTTGGCTAAGGAAGCCCCAGACTCAACTGCTGCCAGCCTCAGAGCCTCAGGTTCTCCATCTTTACAATGGGGACAAGAAAGCCATCTCCCATATATGGTCCTTGAGAGGATGGAAGGATATTATGAAGTGCTCAGCCCAACCCCTGGAACATAGTATAGTCAGTTGACAAATAAAACAAGAATTACCTGTCTTTATTAAAGCGGATGTATGAGAATTGTTGCTGGGGGCCGGGGTCAAGGCAGAGCTGCCTTCACCGCTCTCGGATCCAGGCCAGCGGGGAAGAGCAGGCTGGCAGTGGGTGATGTCACCTTTCCTTGTGCAGTGGGTGACAACACCTTTCCTTGTCGCCTGGTTCATTCCCAAAAATTTGGAGCTCTGCCACCGCACACAGTGACACTTCCTCCCTCCCGCCACCCTCCTCCTCTCCCACAGGCTGGGCGCCCTCAGGTTTCCCAGCCCTGCAGGGGCTGGGAGGGCTGTGTCCGTGGTTTTCTTTGGACTTGGAGTCTCTTTGTCGGTGGCTCTCTTCTTGGCTCCTGGCCTCACATTGCACCCTTCATCTCCTCCCAAAATACTCCCAGTCTGCTGTTACCAGTGTTTCCCATTGGGCTCAGTTTGTGTCACTCCCAGCACAGGAAGTGTGTGGAAGTATGGCTCCTAGGAGCTCGGGCAGAGGTCATATGCATAAGGTCAGCAATCTTACTGAGTGGTGCATGCCATACATAAAAAATAAATCTTGCCATTAAAGACATAGGTTATTTGATTTAAAAATATTGTATTTACGGAGCTGAGCAAGGCCAGCCTGGACTACAAAATGAGACCATGTCTCAACAAACAAACAATAACAACAACACTATTGTATTGGTGGAGGTTGCATAATTATTTAGAAACTGTGAAATAGCATTTCTAATTGAGGCAACCAATGGCCTCTCCTGCATGTGAGCAACCAGGGGACGGTAACCTCCATGCCTTTTCCCTCATGTTAATGGGCCTGTGATCCTACCCAAGAAAACTCTAAGCACTTATCCAATCTTGTGGGAGTTGAGGAGGGGAGCACAATCATTATTTCTGTTTTGAGCCTCTGGTTCTTCTGTGTGCCACCACCCACTTGGACTGGACCCACTGCCCTCTGAGTTTTCCAAGGCAGACCAAAGCAGATTTCAAACATGCATGTACAGGCTTGCGACATCCAGGGATAACGGGAGAGGTAAGTTTAGATTTCAGAAACATAACCAACTTCAAATTGGAAGTCAAACACATATATGATAAGTCATTGTCATTGTTGTTGTTAGGTGCTGTCAAGTCAACTCTGACTCATAGTGACCCTATATGCAACAGAACGAAACACTCCCCAACACTGTGCCACACCTGGCCCTGTGTCAGTGCTTCTCTGATATTCATAGGGCTTTCAATGGCTGATTGTTTTAGAGTGGTCTGCTGGGTCCTTCTCCCATTTTTGCGGTGCTGAGGCCTCAAAGAGCACATAGCATCACTACCAACTGAGCTAAACCCCGTGATAAGTCATATATATATGATAAAAAAATTTACATTTAAAATATATTTAAAAACTCTTACAGATCAACAATAGTCAACCAGATTTAATATGGGCAGAGATTTGACTTGTCAGTTCTGCAAAGTATATACAAAAATGTCCAAGAGGAACACAAAGAGATGCCCATCAGTACCCATCAAAACCAAACTGACATACTCCTTCCTAGCTACCAATGTTCACAACAAAAAGGACAGATAATAACAAGTGATGGTGTGAAGTGGATTCATTGGAACTCTTGTACAGTGAGTGGAAATGTAAAATGGGGCAGCTGCTTTGGGAAATACTTGGGCCATTCACCAAAAGCTTAAGTGGACAGTGATCATATGACCTGTCCATCCCACTATTATGTATATGACTAAGAGAAATGAAAATATTATAGAGAAATGACACAAAATATTATACATGAATGTTTATAGCAATGTTTTTCAAAACAGCCAAAAACTGAGATACACCTAAACTGAAATAGAAAATTAAAATTTGGTATATGCATACTATGGAATATTACTCAATAATAAAATTAAATGAAATACTGATACATGCTACAACAGGGATAGACTTTCTAAACAGTATGGAAAATGAAAAAAGCCAGTAGCCAGTCACAAAAGATGATACAATGCATGATTCCATATATCTAAAATGTGCAGAATATGAAAATCTATAGAAATAGAGACAATGGTAATGGTTGCCTAGAACTTCGGGAGGTATGAGTAATCAGTGATTGCTAATGAGTGTAGGGTTTCTTTCTGGGGTGGATGAAAATGTTCTGAACTTGATTCTGGTAATAGTTTCACAACTCCAAAACTATATGTTGTTGTTGTTAAGTGTGGTCAAGTTGGTGTCCGACTCATAGCGCTTCTACATACAACAGGCGAAACACTATTGTCAGTGCTTCTTTGCTCTTCATAGGGTTTTCAATGGCGGGTTGATTTTTGGGAGTGGGTTGCCAGGTCCTTCTCCCAAGCCTACAGCACCTGGTGTTCCAAGGTGGTCTCCCATCCAAGTACTAACCAGGTCTGACCCTGCTTAGCTTCGGGGATCTGATGAGATTGGATGCCACAGTGCTATGGCTGCAGGCCCCAAAACTATATAGCTGTAATAAATACCATTAAATTATATAATTTGAATGGGGGAGTTGTATGGGATGTGAATTATATTCAACAAAACTGTTAGAAAAAGCAATGAGATAATAACATAAAAATAATAGCTTCAGTGTCTAATGTCACCTGCTTTATTAGGAGGCTGCAATTGTAATTATAACGCTGTTTCATGGTAGTGGGAGGTGTCAGTCACCATTCCTACCATTCGCCACGGTAGAGGAGCCACAGTGTGCATGGCTGAACTGTCCTGCGCCATCTGTTCCCATTTCTCAGCAACAGCATCCAAATTTGAAAGAAAAAAGTGTTGTTTTATCTATTTATCATGATGATTTACGCAGTCAGGCCATGGTCTGTGTAGTGAGCATCTCAGAGTTTAACAATTATTCCACACACGGCCATTCATCCCCCAAACAAGACGGACTGGCAGAAGCTCTAAGATGACTGCAGCACTTGACAGGTTAGTAAACTCAGTCAGACACCCCAGATAGTTCTTCCTATCAAGCAACACAGTCCTGGTGAGGGCAGCAATCTGAACCGACCTACCCAAGCAAGGGGCTCAAGTCTGAAAATAACCTTGCCCTCATTTAATCCTCTTCTCTCATTTTGATGGCGAGGCCCTGAAGCTGGTAATCCTGAGGAGACATTGAAATGAAGGCCATGAGGCTGACCAGTAGCAGAATTAGCATCAGAACCCCCCACCTTGGACCTCAAGTGCTCATTCCACCCCTACCATGTGTTTGAGCTTTGGTTGAATGTGGGCCACAGGGAGTCTCTGGTCCAGCTCCTTCAGGGCAGAATGCATGTCTTTGGGGCCCCAGATGTGCTCAGGGCTGCTGGGAGCTATGTGTAACACCCCACTCCAGCAAATCTACCTTAGCACATGCTAGAAATAGAATATTAACTTGATACACACGTATTTCTAGACCTAAATTCATCTATAGTTCTTGGAATAAATTTACATGGGTTTTGTCGTAATTTAAAATGTTGTGGTATTAGCATTTCGGTGTATGCAAAAGTGTTGTTTACTAAACATATACACAAGGACATTTCCAAAGAGACAATATTCCTTCACACTTTTCACAGACAGTAAGGTTTGCAGGAAAAGTGGAGTCTCTTTTGCCAGGATATCAAGGGACCCTAGGTTTCTTCCCTGATCCATTCTGGCCCTATTATGTGCTAGGCTATGCTTTGTCAGTTTAGGCCTCAAGCAATTGCGGGTAGGCTGCATTCCCACCTACTGAAATTTCCCCCTTGAAAAATGCCCCCTGAACCTGCAGATCTCATATACAAGCAGAAATTTTCACATACTCCCAACAGATTCTGTTGGGGATTGTTTTCTCTACAAGGTGAAAAGGTCTGCAGGCCCTAGATAAGCCTGTCTAAAAGCAGAAACCTCATTCTTTATGTTTATGCCACATCAGCCCAGACACTCTTAGCTTAATTGCCCAAGCTCGTTCATTTAGCTGTGGGATGGATGTCAGCCATTGCGGCAGAAAGCCGAGACAGATGACCGAGAGTAATTCTCTTGCATAAAGAGTTCCAATGAGCCTTGTCCAAAGCAGAGGCCATCCATGTTTCCATGGCAACCAGAACCCACTGGAAAGGAGCAAAGAGCCCCCATAATTGTGTTGTGACTAAGTCTCACAGAAGTGTGGTGGCAGAGGTAGAGTGGGGATCTGTGATTAGGTAAAGCAGCGTCCCATACAAGGGACGGGCACTGTGTGACTGAGGGAAGTTTGCTTGTTTGGACTCATTTCAGGGCCTGACTGCTTTCTGGTGCTAAAGTTGTCTTGGCTGCATATAATGGAGGTCACAGCAGCCTCTATGTTAGGCTTAGGTGAAAATCCGCGACAGTGTGTGAGGAACGGCTCTGTGCAGAGCCCTTGGCCTGGCATCACCTATCTGGGAGGTGGAAATGAGGAGGATGTATATGGTCAGCACATGTGAACCTCACATATGTCCAGGGCAGGCTTTTGGCCAGGCAGGGAGGAGGAAGCTGCGGCCTTTACTCTATCCTGATGCCTATTCTTCCTTCTGCTGGACATGGTCCTCTCTGTGAAATGCCACGAGATTCTGTGACATGCTCAGCAGCACATGAAAGGGAGTGATCAATACTGACCTCAGTGTAATAGAGAGGGGATGGAGATGGTAAGATGGAATTGGGGAAGTAGTGTGTTTTATTTAATAAAACCAATTATTGCAATCATGGGCAATTCTAAGTCTTGGCATTTGGAGCACTATCAAGGAGTTTTGTGAAATGGCCACTTGGCATGAGTTATGCCAAGCTAACCGGTGCTTTAGTGACTGAATAAGAACCATTTGTAGATAGATGTCACCTTTCTAGAATTCTGCTCTTTCTTCCTCTCCTGGATTTCCTTAGCAGTATTATTGCTGGTACTTATGTGTGATTTACAAAGGCTGCTGACACCATGAGAAGTTCGTGGTGACCTCTACCTGTGATACAAGAGGGAATAGGATCGAATCCTCCCATGCCAGAGCAACATGGACCCTTCCAATTCCCAGCCTCCTGGCACAGGGCCCAGGATGGACAACTTCATGTGGAGGATGCAGGCAGAACAGCTCAGCCTGGGTGGATAGACGTGTGTCCTTATGGAATAGTGAAGCAAACTGATGTTTCTGGAAGTTGCCCCCGTGAGACTGTTGACCAGCACTCATAGCAGTCTCCAGCTCTCCATGTCTTCTCCATCATCAGCCTTTAGCACTAAATAATACACTGGAGTCACCACACTGTGGGGGGCAGGGGGATGTAGATAAGTGTGTCCCAGAAAATCTGGAATGAATTCATATTAAAGTGATAGGACTGCCAGGGTTCTATGGTTGCTTTCTGCATGTTTAAGCAGGAAAGACTGTGGAGTGATGCTGCTGTTGGGTGTAAGAGCACATTCACTAGTTCAGAGTAAGGAGAGTCAGAGTCGTGGGAAAGTCTCCCACACCTAATAAGGTCAGGAGGTCGGGCGTTTGGCTGTGACTGTGCCACCTTGGAGTATTAGCATTTCAGTTTCATTGCCAGAATCCTGACCCCTGCCTTACAGATGCTGATAGATATTTTTTATTGTATTTTTTTCCCGGGTACTGGGGGTTGAACCCAGGGCCTTGCGCTTGCACGTTTTGCAAGCGCTGTACCACCGAGCTGCACCCTCAGCCCATTTTTTTACTTTTTGAGACAAGGTCTTGCTAAATGATGCAGACTGCCCTTGAATGTTGTGAACTTGTGATTCTCGAGTCTCTGGGATTACAGGTGTGCGCCACCACACGATATATCTGGGATAACAGAAAAATACTGAAATCCTGTATATCTGGGGGTTGTGGGCCATGACAGAAGATGGTAAAGAACAGCCCAAAAGAATCATGGGCTGAGACTTGGCTGGAGACAAGCAACACACTACAGGTGTTGAGGAACAGAATATCTTTGCCCTGGTGACACTTGAGCCAACAGCTTCTCCTGATCTCTCTTGTTGGTCTCATCAGCCTGCAGCTGATACTCATAGCCTGCATCTGGTCCTGGTTGGTCTGGTCCAGCCCACTGCTGACCCTCAGTGCTGGCTCTGGCCTCCCTGACTCTGACTTCTCTTCCAAGAGACCACCAAGCCAGGTGGAGATGAGCTGTGTCTATTTGAACATGGTCCCCTGACAGCTTCTTAATCAAGCTAACCTTTCCTGGACTTGTAAAGATGATGTAGGTATTTGCCCAGTAAATCACTGCAATCAGACACACAGACAGTCAGTGACTGAGCCATGTTATTCAAACCCCATAATATCCAAATCTTACCTGTAGTTACCAGGGGGAAACAGTAAAGCAAAGGTAAGAAAATCCCACTCATCATCAGAGCCTGCATTTCAGCTCATGTGATGTAAACTTCCTCTTTCTCAGGTCCATCTGCCAGAACTCCTAGCGAGAAGCTAATGGCTCTGAGTTTACTTTCCTTCTACTGGTGCTATGGTACCTTTTGATGGAGTTGTCAATATGCTCTGGAGCAGAGTCAAGAGCAGGGGTTAGGCTGGGAAATGCAGGAAGAAGGTATAATCTCTGTAAACTCACATTTATAATCCAAATGTCTTTGCAGATAGATGGCATTCATCCAGAAACTGACATGTGAACATATGACAAAGGTGCATCTGTGAGCAAAAATATGTGCAGAGCCTGAAACAATGGAGCTGATTTGGCTTAGTTGAGTCTGCATTCATATTTGTACTGCCTTGAAGAAAAGACTTATTTTCAAGAAAAGAATCCTAGGGAACATTTTCCAGATTCACTGGGAGGCTTTATGCTTCAAGTCAAATCCCAGAAAGGCTGTTCTGTTTTATGCATAAGACTCAGATTTGTTGTGTTGACTTTCATATTTTCTCATGAGAAACATGCATTTGTTAAGTACTACCTCCTCCAGCTCCATTTTTAGAAAAGAATCAACTATTAATAATGCTTATTTTATACTATAATGCCTTTCATTTATGAACCTCTTATTGCTAAAGTTAGGAGTCCTGTTTTCTATGGTAAATATAGTGATGGCCTTCTCCAAATTATATTTTCCAATATCCTAATTTCTTACCTTACATTAAAAGGCACTCAAGCCCCCCTGTCCTCTTTCTGTCCTAGCATTAACCATTATTGGGCAGGTGACATTGCCTATTTTAAAACACACACATAAAATGTAACATATGTATATAATATTAAACACATGAACACATTAATTCTGTTAAAATGTTTTTGAATAGATCTAATGTCTTGCAAGGACTAATAGTTAATAGATCGAGTTAATAATATTTGTGTCCCAAGATGTAGTAAGGATTAAATAATATGAAATGCAAGAGAGCAGAAGGTACTCGATCATTCCATGGGAATCTTCCATGTTGACAAAGTTGTAAATTGTGTGGTGAAGTTGCCAATGTATTGGAGGTGATAGATAATCCAATGACTTCCCCATAGACCATTCAGATCACATGCACAGGTATGAACCAGGCATTGCTCATGAACCAGGCATCGCTCCCTTCACATCAGGGCTTGTTCTACGCCACTTCCAGTCTATTAATTCCTGGGTGATTCCCACCCAGTAATTAGTTGTCATTTCCCTTTGCGGACAAAGGAAGCCCTCACCACCTGAGGGAGCAGCCATAAGATGGTCTGCTTTTACATTCCAGTTTCCGCTCTCTTTAAAATTCTTAGTCCTCATAAAAGCTCTTCACATTGACGCCCTGCTGTCGCACATGTAAATGACTGAGAGACTTCTGAAGACTGGCTCAGCTCCTTAAGTCCCTGGAGTTCTCTGTGGAGAGAGCCACCTAAAATGGGGTTTCCTGCTCTAATTTCAGTGTCTCCTGCTGTTCACTCCAAAAGTAGTCAGTGACGGGCCTGAGCTCTTGCCCCTTTGTCCGAATGTGTATCAAGGATGCAGAGCTACCGGGTGTGGTAGAGCATACCAGTAACCCAAGTGACTGGGGAGGCTGAAGCAGGATCATGGATATGAGTTCACAGACAGCTGCACAACTTAGCAAGACTCTGTCTTAACATAAAAATAAAAAAGGGGCTGATGGTGCAGCCCAGTGGTAGAGCGCTTGCCTAGCATGTTCAAGGGGCTAGGTTCAACCCGCAGTACTGCCATAAATAAATAAATAAATAAATAAATAAATAAATAAATGGCTGTTGTCGTTGTTGTTAGGTGCTGTCAAGTTGTGTCCAACTCATAGCAACCTTCATAGGGTTTTCAATGGCTGATTATTTTGGGAATGACTTGGGAGTGGATTGCAAGTTCTTCTCCCATTTTTGCAGCACTGGGAATCGAACCGGGACCTCAGAGACTGCAAAGCAGAGCTCTACCAACTGAGCTAAATCCCAGACCCAAATAAGGGGCTAGGGGCTGAAAAAAATCAGAGTCCATGGTGTGAGAACCATGCATCAGTGCCCAATCCCAGAGTACACTCTTGAGGCACCTTCCAAAAGGGGAATCATACATTGGGCCTGATTTCCAGGCACAGGAGAAAAACACAAATGCATTTCACTTTAATATGCATGACTATTTCCAAAGACTCTGGGAGCATTTCCTTTATCCATGTTTCTCCAACCAGAAACACTACAACTTAGGAAGCAGGATAGCATAACAGCGAGGATGTGAATCCCACACTCTGAAAGTACATGTGGGGAGTCTTATCTACTATTGATTTTGCTTGTAAGTTTCCGCTAAGAATAAGCACCAGGTGGAATGCCCACTGTCTTTGTGAGCAATGAAATCTGAATTAGTGACTCTCAAAATGTTTTTATAAAGTATCCTGGGTTTTGGGGTCTCCAGAATCCTTTGGAAAAGTTTGAGTTTGAAAATGTGGCATCAAATTTCTTCAGATGGATCAACAAAATCAATAGAGTTTTAGAGTAAATGCTGGTTAAAAGTAGCCCCACATGATAGCTATTCTGGGAAGAGACAGGCCACAGGTACTGGATATGGCTACCCTCAGGTCCCACTCTCTGTGCCACCTGTCTTGAAAGCAGCTCCCACAGTCTTCAGTGCAGTCCTTGGTGCCTCCATGTGCCCTACCTACTGCTCATTTCCTCTCTGTTGTTAAGTACTACCTCTTCCGGCTCCATTTTTAGAAAAGAATCAACTATTAGTAATGTTTATTTTATACTATAATGTCTTTCATTTATGAACCTCTTATTGCTAAAGTTACGAGTCCTATTTTCCACGGTGCACAGCAAGGTCATTGCTGCTACTCTGCTCAGTAATGTAAAACAGAAGGCACTGCCTGCGTACGTTACACATAACACATATCCATATCTCCTGTTGCATTCATTTGTTATCATTTCATATGCATAAACTGACCTGTTACCAGCTGCAACACAGAAAAGAGGGATGGATTTCTTTGGCACCATAAGTGAAACCTCTTGTCACTTCATGATCAGACGAGGAACAGCCACATAATCTTTCTGTGGATTAATGCAGTTATGGAGATAGAAAGCACACAGACACTGTTACTCATTTGTATATCTCCCGCTCTATCTCTGACCCACCAAAATGTGTTTGCCACCCACAAATAGACTATGTGCTCCTGAGCGTGTTGTACAGGATGGAAGCATGTGCCTGAGCGAGACTCTGAAGGTGATGCAGGTCATCTCTGTCCCCGCTATAAGCTGAGGGTGCTCCAGGGCGCTTGTTACCCAGTTAGCTCCTCCTCCCGTGCAGCCTTAGTTCCAGATGGGCTCTGGCCCTCTCCTCGATGAAGTCAAACACACAGCGTGGGTGTGGGACTGGTCACCTGTCAGCTGGGCTGGCAGCACCTGGCAGGGGCATCCACCTGTCATTGTTGATGAAACACAGCACTCCCACTCTGCATCCATCAAGCCCAGACTCTCCTCCAGCAGAGAACCCCACCACTGTCTACTCAGTTCAGTCCTGCAAAGTGAGTGTGTGTGTGTGTGTGTGTCTGTATGCATGCACAAGTGTGTGTGTTTACGGTTCATCCACTTCCAATACTTTGATCTTATTTCTAAGTTCAGAAAGGAAGAGAGTCCAGATGGAGCTCCATGGGAGCAGGCTTCCAGCCCCGCCTCGGGTGGCTTGGCCACCTTCCCCATCTTGCTCCTCATCTTTGATACACAGCTGGCTGCCTGAGGCATCCAATAGTCAGACTTCTGGAGAGTGGAAAGGGAGCGCGAGCCCTGGCTGGGAGGCGGCTGAGAGGGGCAGCTTGGAAAGAGAAGTAGGCTGATGAGGGGAAACAGAAGAGTGGCTGCCAATGAAACAGAATTTTAGTCCAAGTAATATACCTGTGGTTTTCTTAAGTGACAAAGACACCGATACTGCTAATAGGTGAGGGCCTTTTCCTTTGTGGATGATAATTACAATAGAAGGAAGTTGTGGTCAAGTAGAAGTAAGTGAACAGAAGTGACGTGTTTTCCCCTCATGTTCCTGGGCTCTCTCAAGTCCCTTCACAGGCTCCGTTAGGAACCCTAAGTGGCCTGTGATCCCTGGTGTGGGATGACAGTGCCCTTCACAACACCACCAGAGGGAGACAGGGGATGCCAGGAGCCCAAGCAAAGACAGCCTAAGTATTTGTTCAGAGGCCTTGTGGGAGACCCAGCCCTGCCCAACCAGGGGAACCATCACCAACTCTGAACAAGCACATGGCAGAAGCTCCTCCTGGATTGGAGTCCTGCTCAGTGAGGGTTGTGGGGGGCAGGCTGGGGGCAACTGTTGTTGTTGTTACGGGCTGTCGAGGCATATCTGACTCATATGGACCCTCTTAGGGTTTTCAACGGCTGATTGTTTCAAGATTACCTTGGGAGTGGATTGCCATGTCCTTTTCCCATTTTTTGCGGTGCTAGGAATCGAAACCTGGACCTCAGATACTGCAGAGCAGCACTCTACCAATTGAACTAAATCCCAGCCCCAGGTGCAACTGTTGTTGTTGTTGTTGTTAGGTGCCGTCGAGTCGGTATCCGACTCATAGCGACCCTCTGTACAACAGAGGAAACACTATTGTCAGTGCTTCTCTGCTGTTCATTGGGTTTTCAATGGCAGATTGATTATTTTTGGGGAGGGGGTTGCCAGGTCCTTCTCCCAAGCCCACAGCTTCTGGTGTTCCCTGGCAGTCTCCCATCCAGGTACTAACCAGGCCCAACCCTGCTTAGCTTCCGAGATTTGACAGGATCGGATGCCACAGGGCTACAGCTGCAGGCGGGTGCAACTGTAGACAATTCTAACTCCCAGGCTTTCAGATCACTCTGACCCTTACTGCAGAGTTTGCAAGCAAATGTCTCATTTGGCCAATGCCTGTTTCTCATTGGGTAAAATTAGGAGCCAGTGGCCAAAGCGAGAAATCCCCAACCCAGGACAGAGCTCCCTTCTCCTTCTGCACAGCGTTTGATTGTGGACACCCTGATCTGTTTCTCACAGTCAGAAACAAAAAGCCACCTGGATTTTATTGCCACCATTTCACGGGAGAAAAACAGAATCCTAAATGGCTTCAGGAAATGAAAGCTACTTCTTGCAGCTATTGTTAGAAAGCTGTAGAACACTGAGCTATGTAAAGAAGCAAAGGCAAGAAGTCTGGACTGTCCCTGGAGGGACCTGGAGGTATTTCTACATTATTCAGAATGTCTTAGTCCTCTGTGGAGACATGTCAAATCATTTTAACACTGGATATGCTCAAAATACACCTCCTGGTTCTCTCTCAAACCTGCTGCTTCTATCCTCCTTCCCAAATCTTTTAATGGGATCTCTTCTCTCCAGTTGCTCAGGTCAAAAACTCACAGAATCATCCTTGATCCTTTTTAAAATTCATAACCCACATTTAAGCCAAGCAAGTGCTGTTGGTTCCACCATCAAAACATATCCAGAATCTAGCCACTTCTCCACCCTCCACAGTCACCACCCTAGTTCCAACTGTCATCTCTGTGACCTTACCTCCCATCTCCAGTCACACCTGTGCTGAAGCCATGCACTCCTTCCTCTAATATTCTTCCCAGGCTTCCACCAGCATTGAGCCTCAGAGTCCCCTGAGAAACTTCTTA